>JANAVB010042536.1:0-27285 GCA_029216955.1 Iris pallida
ATTGTCTACTATAAGTATAGATAGTTAGGTTTATTATTATTATTTTAATATAATATTTTTTTTACTATATATTTATATATATATATATCTAAATATATATAATTATATATATATATATATATATATATATATATATATACGTCCGCGGGTCGTGGCCTGTTGGTAGCGACGAGGGTCCCCGGGCGGGTGGCCCGGGTTCGAACCCCCCTTAGGCGCACGGCCCTAAGCTCTAGTAAAAAGGACACCCAAAAAAAAAAAAAAAAATATTATATATATATATATATATATATATATATATATATATATAGATATATATATATAATGTCGGAATATGGGAAAACAATTTTTTAGTTTTATAAGATTTAATGAATTATTGATTATGATTTAGTTTAATTAATTATGTTAGCTAGGTTGGGGCTATTAGTAAAGCCAGTTTCAACCCATTAACCCAACTCTCTATCCAACCCTTTACCCGAAACCCAATAACTAAAATCTCTACCCGTTCAAACCCACCCCCAGTCTCTCACCAGATCCGCTCCCTCCGCTGAGCCCCCCCCCCCCCCCCCCCCCCCACGTAGCCATCTCTTTCACGTACATCTTCCTACATAAACTCTTTTCTCACAGAAACTTCACAGAAACTCTCCCAACATTCACAAACTCCAACCCAACTTCCTCCACGCTCTACTCTCTCAAATTCGATCGCACCATGGCGCTCCCCGCACACCCGCACGATTCAACACCTCTCTCGAGGCGTTTCCGATGTGTCTCCTGTGTGACCCCCGCCAACCGACCGCGCCCGATAGCCGCCCGACCACGCCCGGTCGCTGACCGCCCGCGCGGCTTCCCCTGCGCGACCAGCGCGCCTCCCCGCCATATAGACATTTAGTTTTTATTTCAAATGTTTTAAATAAAAGCTTTCCATTTCCACAGTTTAGAATGTTGTGCTGGAGTTACTACTGATTGATACATTTTAATGTCGATGTCTCACAACGATGTAGGCTAGACATGATCCGGCTGGACCAAATATCTTGGGATCGTGTCGTGACAGAAATATTAGAATTTTTGTTATATCCGAATATCCGAAAATCAAATTCAATTGCTCTATTTGTGCCCTTTCGTCTTCTGTTAAATTTTTAAGAATGCTCAATGACTTGCTCTACTATTGTTCTATTTGAGTCCTTTTATCTTCTGTTGATATATATATATATATATATATATATATATATATATCTATATATATATATAATATATTATAGATATATCAACAAAGTCCGTGGACAAAGCTACCCAGCCGGCCTTGGCCCAAGAGCCGTGGCCACCGCCACCCAGCCGCTCCCGTGGGGTTCGATCCCGGGACCTCACCAACCAACCACCCACCCCCCCCCCCCCCCCCCCCCCCCCCCCGTGCCAACGATCTTACCGATGCACTACCGGCCACTGGCATATATATATATATATTATATATATATATATATATATATATATATATATATTATATATATATATATATATATATGAGTCCTTCCATCTTCTTATAAATTATAATTAATATGTATATTACTATTAATATAAATTATTATAATATAGAGGTAAAAAAAAAAGTAAAATGAACTGATTTATGTAAAAAAGTTGAGAATAAAATTATTTTATCTTCTCTAGTAATTAATATATTACATATACATAATACTATAATATATAAAATTTCGGATATCCGAAATTTGCAATTGAAAGTCGGATCGAATATTAACGGATTCAAATACCTTAATATTCGAATTCGTATCCGAAAAAAATAATATCTGAAAAATATTCAGATATCCGAATCCGATATCAGAAAATTCGACTAATATCCGAAAGTTCGAATACGAAATCGAATCGGATTCGAATGTTCAACTATCCATTGTCAGGTCTAATAAAGAATGGATTCCTAGGAATACAAAAACTTCATCCAAACGAGCCCTTTAGGATTATGATGAATCCTTTGGCACTCCTAAATAAGTGGACGGGCACTTAATTAAGGCCTTCGATTCACAATCACAGCACTAAACTAAACGCATTTTCTTTCTTGATGTACTATACAACAGTTAAATTGCAATATATGTTATAATAAATTCAGCTTGGAGATGGAAGAGACTTTATAGCAGTTTGTGCTTTCAGTGACAACTGAGATTAGCTGCTCCCTTGAAATTTGCTCTTGCTACATGGGGGTATGCAGCCAATGTGGCAAGTAGTAGTACAATCCAGAGAAAGCTACAGTCGCACATGAAATCTTGTAAAGCTATGAAAGCACGAGCAAAGGGGGGGAGAAAAAGCTTTGATAAGATGCTATCCATAGCATTAGTTTACACTGCTATCAGGTGGCGCTTAGTATTCTGGTGCAGGAGTGAAACAACATGATATCAAAAGATATATCATAAGATTGTTCAGAGCACTTCGGTTAAGGAGCGACAAGATAACATGAAATTGGAGGGTCAGGATAACATTCAGAATGTCTAATGAAGGAACTCTTCAACTCAAAGGAACTCTAAGCAACATGAAATTGGAGCACAACTCGGCTAATTCACTCTTCAACTCAATGGAGCGACAAGATAACATTCAGAATGTCTAATTCCTCACATTAATCAACAACGGGTGGCATACTTCCTGAATCAGGAGTCTACAGATGGTCGAACTTAATGAACTTAGTTCTCATACCTTGATACGCTTTTTTTAGTGGATCAGGCAATCAAAGCTGAACCAAAACATGAAAAAAAGGAAAATGAAGGGACTTTAGAAATTCAAGCTGAATAAACCCATGACCAGAAAGTTACCAAAACCAAGTTTTTAGAAAAGATAAGAGTAACTCTCAACACTGCCAGACATTTAACATAATTCAATCTCCTAAAAAACATCAACCATGAAGTTCTGAACCATAAAGGTAAAAATAAACCAAACTGTCTAGAAGCTACAGACCACATGCCAAGTACAATGAGCACATCCCATCAACGAAGCCTCCTTGCTTCCCTCTCAGACTCAAGAAGGGTCAGGATGTCACCTTCCCTCACTGGGCCCTTCACATTTCTCATGATGAGACGGTTCTGATCGTCCAAAAACTTGACTCTCACTTGAGTCACTTGACCTCTCGATCCGGTACGACCCATCACCTTCACAACTACAGCAAGCTTCGCCTGAGTGTCCATGCTGCACGTACAATACAATACTTTCAGGTAACCTTTAGGCAAATTGATGGATTGCATCAAAACAAACAGATGTGAGACGATGATTAATTTTCCGTGCCAGTATGCTGGAGGTGCAACCATCTACTAACATTAGCTCAAAAACATCCATAATACAAAGCATAAAATGTCAAGTATGACATCAAGATTTCTGCCATGCTTGGACATTTCCAAAAAGTTGAGGCTAAGGTAGCAGATAGAAATTAACAGTACTATGCAGCAGCACATTGGCTATAAACTATAAAGTTCTATTACAGCTGGATGGTCTACCGTATCTTCGTGTCATCTTTTCATCTCTGTTGATGGATTTAGTTTTAAGATCCCAAAGATTTCTGCCATGCTTGGACATTTCCAAAAAGTTCACTTTAAAATACCAGTTGTACAGTGGCAAGAAGCCTTTTATCCCAAAGATAAGTGAGAAGAAAATACATATATTTTCCATAAAAAATCCATACAGGAGATTGATACTTTATATCTTTCTTTCATTATTGTTATTATTATTACCCTTACATGAAGCAATAAATAAGAAACCTAAGTGAGTCTGACACCTTGAAATAAATGAACAAACCTGACAATACACATTAAGGGGGCGTTTGGTACGCGGTATTTTTTTTTTTTTTGGGAAAAAATTAAATGGGAATCTATTACCACGTTTGTTTGGCTTATAAAAATTTATTCCCGAAAATTATAAATATCCGGGTAAATAGTTTACCCACAAAACATGGAAATTCTATCCCTTGAGAATAGGTGGGTATTTTTTTTTGCCCGGGCAAAAAAAAAATTGTCTAAATTTTTTTCTTCTTTTTTGATCAATTTGATTAGTTTTGAACATTTTTTTTGTCGTTTTTATCGTTTTTTGTCATTTTTTGTCGTTTTTACCAATTTTTTTTGTCGTTTTAAGCGATTTTTTTGTCGTTTTAACCCATTTTGTCTTTTTGTCATTTTTGATTATTTTGTCGTTTTTCCCAATTTGTCCTTTTGTCGCTTTTTTGTCAAATTTTGTCGTTTTTAAACGATTTTTTTTATCGTTTTTAGCTTTTTTTTACCGATTTTTAGTCGTTTTTAGTCGTTTTTGTCGCTTTTTGGTTCATTTTTACTGTTTTTTGTCATTTTTGTCACTTTTTTGTCGCTTTACCGATTTTTTGTCGTTTTTGTCGCTTTTTTGGTTATTTTTTGTGTTTTAACCCATTTTTTTGTCGTTTTTAACCGATTTTTTGTCCTTTTTTGTAGTTTTTATTGATTATTTTTCGTTTTTGTCACTTTTTGGTTATTTTTTGTCGTTTTAATCGATTTTTTGTCGTTTTTTACCCATTTTTTGTCCTTTTTTATCGTTTTAACCGATTTTTTTTTGTCGTTTTTTGCCGCATTTTTTTTGTCGTTTTTACCGATTTTATGTCGTTTTGTCGTGTTTTGGTTATTTTTACCCTTTTTGTTATTTTTTGTCGTGTATACATTTTTTTTCGCTTTTTGGTCATTTTGTCGTTTTAACCGATTTTTGTCGTTTTTTATCGTTTTTGTCGTTTTTTGTTATTTTGTCGTTTTTACCAATTTTTTATTTTTTTTTACCATTTGTTTTTCGTTTTTACCAATTTTTTGTCGTTTTTACCGGTTTTTTATATTTGTTCATTTTTTTCGTTATTATTATTTTTTATTTTTTTTCCGAGAATATTTATATTGTCACCAAACATGGGAATGTAATTTTCCAGGAAATTTAATTCCTTGGAATTTGATTCCCGGAAATATAGAATTTCCGGCTATATAGTATTCCGTATACCAAACGCCCCCTAAGGTTAATTAGTTGCTAGCTCCATTCACAGGTTTAAAAGGGAAAAACCTGACAATACACAAAGCTGAAAGATAAAAACTGTACCAGGTGAAATCATCTACTAGGTTCCTTGGGTAATCACGAGTTAGAAAGCAAACTCGTGAGATTAGTTTGAATCCACAATGAATCATGTGGCTGTGATAGATAGTAATCCTAGTAAGCTAGAAAATGTAACCCTTGCACAGTAAATGTTTGCAGGCTGGATGAATCAGTTATATCAGAGATGAAAAGCCATCAATCCTACTGAGATACGGCTTTTGGGGAGATGTGTGACTAACATGAAAACTAAATGCTTTTTCCTTTGAGAGAGCGTCCGCACGATAAACCTATCCATGTTGCCTTTTCCAGATAAGAAATGGATACAAGCATAATACGAATACAGAAAATGGAAAGTGATAGAAGAGAAGAGACAATAAACAGGGTCATTAAACTGTTGGCCTAATCGGTAACGGTCAACTTGATTTTAATAATTAACTAAACCTTGATACGATATGACGCAATATGGTGCAAACTGTATCACAAGAAAATCAATGTCCCTGCTCACAAGACAAAGAAGCTGCGTTGTGGTCGTCTAATTCTTTTATTTTTATGTATTTTGATACTTTATTTGAGTCTAGGATTATTTTAAGTCGCAGTCGCAATAAACAGGGTCATTAAACTGTTGGCCTAATCGGTAACGGTCAACTTGATTTTGATAATTAACTAAACCTTGATACGATATGACGCAATATGGTGCAAACTATATCACAAGAAGAAAATCAATGTCCCTGCTCACAAGACAAAGAAGCTGCGTTGTGGTCATCTAATTCTTTTATTTTTATGTATTTTGATACTTTATTTGAGTCTAGGATTATTTTAAGTCGAAGTCGCACATGCAACTAGATGAGCTCAAGTCCACTCAAATAAAACCAACACATAGAGATCAACCCAACATCAAGTCCATTGAAAGTCCAATCAAAACAGCCTGAACCCAACATACCAACATTCCGGAAACAAGGCAACCGAACTCAGTCCATTATGACCTAGTTTCCTGATTTTGCTCATTCCTTCTCGAGAAGGGGGACTCAACATTCAATTTTTTTTGAACGTTAAGACACCGAACTCTGTCCGAGTTCTGTCCTCCTATGCCCTATAATCTAAGCATTTCTCATCAATCATTCTCACTTTCACCTCTTATATATTATGAGCTTTAACCTTTCCCATCTTCAAGAAACAACTTCCGAAATCCCTCTAGTGAAAAAGTGCGGTATTCGATTAGAAGTTGTTCGAGTTGTACACTTGTACTAGCTTAAAAAAAATTCTACGTTCAATTTTCAATTCAAAGTGTTGAAGTCGGCGAGCTCTTCGGATCAAAGATTGTGGTTGCAAGAAGTCGACAAACTCTTCGAATCAAAGCTTGTGTTGTACGCTATTTCACAAATAGCGGATTAACACAGGACAAGAGTACATGGGACTGGACTGCCCTCCACGAAAGAGACCAGTATACATCGGGGTGTTAGTGTTTGTGACTTCTGAACTCTACTTGTTTCCTATACTTGTTTGCTATATTTTTAGTTGATAACTAGCCTTAGTATTTATTGGATAATTGTGACACTCTATTCACCCCTCTCTAGAGTTGCCCTTCGTACACAACTCTCCCAAAGAAAGGGGCAGGTTCATGTTAAATGGATACTACAATGCACTAAGGGAGATCTACACCATCAATAACCATTAATGATGATACTCAGCTCTATTGCACGTGCTTTTTGACAGGGTATATTTGTAATGATAGTGATTTGTTGTGTCATATATGTATCCGACACCAAATGGCACTCGATTTTAGTCTTCATACTTCATGGACTGTTGGTCTGCACATGACTTTATTATAGAAAAAGACGAATTAGAAAAATAAATTCTCTTTCTACAGGACCTAAATAAATTCTCTTTCTACAGGACCTATTCTATATATCTACATGAAAGGAAATATATGGTAGGACAAGTATTTAGATGATGTGCAAGAAAAAATAACATAAGTTCTTCATACATTGGTGAAGAACGGAAACAAAGAGCAACTCCACTAGCTATTCATGGGTGGGATCAATGTTGTGGATTGTAAGTTCACCATGCAGACTCTCAATCCCATGACTCAATTCATTAAATTATTTCAAATCCACCAATGTTAACACTTGTATTTACGACACTAACAATATGATTATAATTTTTTCCCTTGCCTACTTCCATGTAGCAGGAGATGAATGCAATTTCCAATTTCCTAAAGCAAAATAGTATCATTTTTTGTAGGTAATTTTCCTAGTCTAGGGAAGTCGGGAGGTTTCCACGCAGTTGCATGAGCTATTGAGCTTAAATTTCATAACCAAATCTAGTTCCAACTGAGCTTATAGATTTTATCATTTATGGCTATGCCCTCTCTTGCTCACAAGACCCAAAAACACGATTTCAGCATCAACATCTGACGGTCCCAGTACTAGTTCCATCAATTTCAGGTGATTTTGGTGGTTTCAAATCAGTCAATTTTACTACTTTTTCCAGTTCTGCCTGTTTCAATAATTTCTCTATCAGTTTTGGCCGATCCTTGAAACCTTGCTTTTAGCGCCTAGCCCGCCGCCTAGGCGGGTGCAGTTCAAAAAAAAAAAACCTTAAAAAAACTACTGAAAATTGCAAAAAAAAAATCCATAAAACCCAAAAACATACCTAGTTGAGGGGTGGGGGCTAGGTAGGCGCCTAGGAGAACATCTGGCGGACACCAGGCACCGCCTAGATGGCCGCCTAGCTCGACATTTAGAACACTGGGTTATGAAACTAAGCTCTCGTACTCCATTAGACCTGGTATCCGACCAATTTCTATTTAATGAAAAAGCCTATTTCTTATTGAAAAAGAGGTTTCGGATGTTCGAAACAGAAGCCGAATTAAAAATATTTTCATCTCAGCTTCGAGTTTTACATGAATCCAACCGATCCCCACCCATCCACAGATCCGTAGCCCATGATTGTGGGTTTTCTCTACCAACATATGGTATACCAATAATGATCAAAATCTAATTCCAGAGAAACAATTCATTCGCAATTTCAGTTAACGCATAGAAAATATCAACTGATTGGTCCAAAACTACAGTAATCAAACAAATTGATTTAGCGATTAGGTAGATCTGATTGATAAAGACCAATGTATATTCAACGTTTACGTGATCGAATTGTTCGTACGGGGACTTAAAAAGAAGAATGAGAAATTTTTCGGGGGAAATCGCACCTTTCTGATGATGATTCTCTGGAAGCGGCCGCTGTCAGGAAACCCTAATTCTTTGAAGAGGCCGTGAGAGAGATAAAACCCTCTTCTTGTGTTAATTTATAAAGGAGCTCTTGCTGGCAGGCAGGCTTACTAATTCACCCTTTTGTTCCACTAAAATTACCGCTTTGTCCTTATCCGACCCGTGCATTAGGGTGTGTTTGGTAAACCGTATTTGGAGGTAGAATTTGAATTTTTATGGATTTGCAAAAAAATTCATGGAATCTTTGGTTGGAGATAGATTTGGATATGGAAAGTATGACAAAATCCAAAACTTGGATTTGGTTAGATTTTGGAGAAAAAAATAATTATTCTTTAATAATTTCGTTAAAATATTTATTATTTAATAATTTTGTTAAAAATTAGAAAATTAAAAATTAGTTAATCTTTAATAATTTCGTTAAAAATATTTATTCTTTAATAATTTCGTTAAAAATTAGTTAATTAATAAAAAAAACTAACTATTTTATTAGTATTATTAATTAATAAAAAAATAGTATTATTAATTAAAAAATTAGTTAATTAGTTAATTTCGTTATAATCATAATTAATAATTTATTAGTATCATTATAATATTAATTAATAATATTTATTATTTAGTTAATAATCATAATTTACTAGTATTATTATATTATTATAATATTAATTAATAATCATATCCTATGTTTAGTATTATTAATTAAAAAATTAGTTAATTTAATTATATTTTAATCACAATAGTATGTTAATTAATAATATTTTATAATAATTTAATTAATAATATTTTAATTAATAATATTTTAATTAATAATATTTTAATATTATTTTATAATATTTTAATTAATAATATTTTATAATATTTAATTATATTTTAATCACAATAATATTTTAATTAATAATATTTTATAATATTTTAATCACAATAATTTAATAATATTTTAATTTAATTATTAATAATATTTTAATCACAATTAGAATCATATTTTATAATAATTTAATTAATAATTTACTAATCATAATAATATTAATTTATAATTAATATTTTTAAAATATTTAATTTATAGTTAATTAATCGTTAATTATTAATTATTAATCAATAATTATAATTATTAATCGTTAATAAAAAATTATCGATTGTTAATTATTAATTATTAATCGTTAATTATAAATTATAGTTATTAATTATTAATTATTAATTATTAATCGTTAATTATTAATTATTAATCTTTAATTATTAATCATTATTTATTTAAAAATTAACTAATCATTAATTATTAATTTTATAATTAATAATAACTAATCGTCAATTATTAATTACTAATCGTTAATTATTAATTTTATAAATAATAATAACTATAATTAATCATAATTAATTAATAGCTTAATTATTGATCATGACTATAATTTAATTATTAATCATAAAATCAAATCCTATGTTTGGTTGGAGTTGGATTTGGAGTTGGATTTGAATAGTAAAATCCATGATTTGAATTTGGAGGATTTTCAAATCCAAATAGTAAAATTCGGTTACCAAATAAGCCCTTAGAGCATCTCCAACCCCATTGTCTTGTTAAGTGTTGTGAGTCTTAGGTGGCTCCTTTGTGGCATGACCTACATGACAATGTCTTATTTATGTGGCAAAATTATATCTCAAAAGACAATGAGATAGAAAAACCCTCTCCAATGCAAAAGTATTGATGAGACAATAAAAAGTATTTTTTTTCAACTTCCAAGACAATTCCTCCACTTCTTCAACTTTTTTATTAATATTTTTATTCATAATTGATGATGTGGAGACAAAGTCATTGTGAAGTGCATTGTCTAGATCTAGACAACCAATTTCACATTCTTCTTGCCATGTCAACTTCATGTTTTATTCTACATTTGCATTGGAGAAGAATTTTTGGAATGAAAGTTTATCATTCCTATGTGGCAACCATTTTTTCTAAACTCACAATAGGGTTGGTGTCACGCCCCGCTCCCGTAGGAGCGATCATCCTCGCTAAGGCGTGATGCCGCATGAGCCTAGATTGCGCTCGTGCAAGGCAGGTTCCATAACGGCCGATTACAGCGGCGGCGACGAGGTCGTCGCACAGAAGTCCCAAGCAGATACATTGAATACGCAGCAAAAATTTAGAACATGCACACATGAACACAAGTCATTCAAAAGAAACTCTTTTATTGATATTTGTATAAGCATGGAAAATATCAGAACGATGATCTATGCAGCTCAGAACAGGAGAACCCCATGCGGCTCATACAGGAGCAGTCCCATGCGGTTCAGAGAGACTATTAGTCTCATGCGGCTCGGACAGGAGAGTCCATGCGGTTTACATAAGGACAGTCCTGCGGTTCAAAGAGTCCCCCAGCCGCATGTGGTTCAAAAGTACATGTGGCTCACGGAGATATGCGGCTCAACGCCACGTGTACCCACGAGACCCCTTCACACAGCTGGCCATCGAGCAGTCTGCTTATTTAATGCTCTGCCATGATTTGACAGTTGACGGCTCTGACATGAAGTATCATAATGGCCCTGTCATAATGACAGACTCTTGGAAAATAGGAGAAAATCTTTGACACGATCCGAGATTGACACGTGGCTACCCCCATATGGCTCCAGTGAAGAACAGCTTCATACGGCTGGCAAGGATCGTCTTCCTACGGCTCACCAAAAAGCCATCCCATGCGGCTCGCAATTACTACACTTATGCGGTTCACCAAGAAGCCATCCCATGCGGCTCGCGATTACTACGCTTATGCGGCTCACCAAGCGGCTCGCAAATACTATACCTATGCGGTTTACTGAGACGCTGTCTCATGCGGTTCATGGATGTCATGCGGCTTTGGCAGAGTCCATCATTAAGACACATGGCAAAGATTCAATGATCCCCCTGACTTGACAGCTTGTAGCAAAGATGATTATGAGATGCAAAGATTTACCAGATCCCAATGACCATATTTAACGTTATCATAATTAATGAGATCAGGTCATATCATTCATAATCAAGCCAATGGGACACGTGGTGAGAGATCCAAGCTACACAACCAATCATGAAGATTTAAAGCAATCAGCATTAATTATTCACAAGATTCAGTGCTATCCTCATTTATGGCCCAAATCCTTCACGCTTAAGATTAATGGTCTAGATTGATTAAGCATCAGGCCGCCGCCTCTTTGAGAATGGATAATCAGCCAAACCCTAATGATGCCCCTCCACTATTATAAATAGCAGGGTGCCATTCCCTTACAAAAAAAAGAGAGGAGAGAGACAAGGAGAGACATACGCTATCAGAGAGAAAAATAAACACAGAGAGAGAGAAGCCAGAAGAGCAACAGAGGAGCAAGAAGAGCATTTCTTCATTAACGCCAACCATCTTCTCACAGGAGCCAAGGCTGCATACCGATCGTCCAAGGAGTAAGGCAGGGCTGCCGTCGCCTTCCCGAGCCTCTATCGTCACCCCCCAGAATCTAAAATAAACAATTGTACTTAGACTGCTGTACCTAGGTTTTCGTCCCTAGGATTTCTTTGTACAAGCGAGTTTGTAACGTGAAGTAAAAGTTCGGTCCTCCGATAATTGTTCTGTTCTTTTATATTTCATGGCAAACACGATGGCGACTCTGCTGGAGACTAATTTCTCCACGGCTGAGGAGTTGGTGACGCAATCGGATGCAGCCAAGCTTGGCTCCACGCAACAAAAGATGGTCGCCCGATTCGATCGACAGGCGTTCGAAGAAATGCTCTCCGACAAGAGCACTGGCCCGGTCCACAAGCGAGTCCGCACAAAGAAGGCCCGTAAGGAGTGGAGACCCCGATCCTTCGTTCCTACTGAAGCTCTTGCGGAGACACTCTCTGTTGTTCAAGACGGCGAGCAAGATTCCCCTGCGGCCCCACTTCAGGTCGTAGACGACTCTGCTGTCCCCAAGTCCGGCAGAAGAAAACACTATGATGCTGGACTTGCAGGGGCAAAGAGAAACTCTATGAGATCCGAGCCGCATAAGGGTACTAGCCGCAGGGAGAAAGCTCATGCGACTACATCCGTCGGCCGCATAAAGAAAGCCCATGTGGCCACATCTGTCAGCCGCATAGCTTATGCGGCTACAGCTACCAACCACATGAATGAAATCCATGCGGCTAAAGAAGTCAATCGCTTGCAGAGAACCCATGCGGCCATAATTACCAACCGCATGCGGCCAGCCTGTACGGTCATGACTCCTAGCCGCACAAAAATAATTCATCTGATGGCAGAAGACAACCGCATGCAGACAGCCTGCACGGTACCCAACTCTAGCCGCATAGCGTCCGTTCCACGCTTCTCTCGATCAGTCTTCGACCGTCTCTCATGCGGTTCACTGGATGATAAGCCAGATTCTGTGGTATCCAACTTGGACTCCTCCTATTACGCACCCACAAGTGCTAAAAGGAGGAAGTCTAGGGCAGCACGGGCTCATCAGGCCCAGTCAGCTGTCCCAACCTCTGACTATCGGGGCGTCCCGTTGACTATCACACGGGCCTCGGATGGGAAGTTGTATACAACCGCTCGAGTCCAGCCCCCAGCGGCAAACGGACAAAGTGGTTCCTCTGACCTGCGGGAGGCGATCCTCCACAAACGCAAGGAAAGAGGAGGAGTGTCGGCGTACAAAGAGTCCTCGCTTGGACATCGTTGCACCCAAATCATCGTCAACTGCTGTTGCAACAACGCGGCAGTGACGGAAGATCGGCCATCCGTCTTCCAAAGACTACAGCATCCGAGCTCAGAAGATGAGGCACCTCCTGTAGTCTCCTGCAATTCCGTTCAGAGGGTCCCCGCCAAAGGGAGAAGGAAAAAGACAAGCATCTCCAGTTCCAAGATATCAACCACTACAGCTAAGAAACTGTCATCCAAACGGTTGTCCTCCACCGGAGTATTCCAACACACCCGTTCAAAGACAAAATCTGCCGCGATAGGAAATTCATCATCCACATCGCTGGGGGTCGTAGGAACTGGGTGTAGCACTCCTTCGAACATCCACAACAATTCGATGTTTCAAGGAGCCGAGCCTGGACAAACAACTCTCCCGTCAGGTACAACAGACACTGATGTCCCCGGGGGCATCCGTAACTCTCAAGACGAAGCAAGCTCTGAAGCTGGGGATACCGTTCCCTCCGAGTCCGAGCCCGAAGAGAACATTCCCACCTATCCCGACGACTTCTCGGTGCATGGGTACGACTCGGAGGGTACATCCTCCACCGTTCCTTCTATCACTCCTCATGTAAGGACGATTTTTATGACGGACAACAATCAAGGTGGTTCCAATGATCGCCAGCGCATCGACAATCTCGAAGCCATATTACTTGCTTTGGTCAAGTCTGTAGACGAGATTAAAGCGGCCCTGCCAACTCTACAAGGGAGAACGCCTGGTCAAACAAGCACGGGCCCCGCGGTCAATGTGGATTCGAACTCAGCGGCACCAAACCCGGGCAATAATCCTCCCGAAATAATAGCCCCTACCGCGACAAATGAGACCCGAGAAGTAAGAAGAGAGGTCCAGGAACTCCGAGCCATGTTCCATGCCCGAGAAAACGCTCAAGATCTCAGAATACGGCAACCATACCCTGCTGAATGGAGGGATGTTCCATTCTCGCCAAGATATAAGCCGTTCAATATCAACCCGTATGATGGCAAAACCTCAGCAAGCCGGTACATCACTTACTTCGAGGTCACCACCGACCATCTGCCCCATGATGATGCTATCCTCACACGGTTATTCATTGGGGCATTGGAAGGAGTCGCCTTCGATTGGTACCGCAATCTGCCGGACAACTATATCCACTCCTTCACCGGCTTCAAGCGCCTGTTCTTGGAGCGATTCTACGAAGTAGGACAGGACGTCACTATGTCCACTCTCATGGACGTCGTCCAAGGGGAGAAGGAGTTGACAAGGAACTACATCGAGCGGTTCCGCCAGACCGCCATGAAGCTGTCCTCCGAAAATCCAGATTTATCTTTAATTGAAATTTGTCAAAAGAGACTGCTCCCAACGATCAGTCTCTGGATGGGCGAAAGTCAATTCAAAGATTGGAAGGCGTTCATCATCAGCGCCACAAGTGCCGAAGAACGACTGAAGAAGGCTCACCAACTGGGATTGCACATCTCGGAAGGAGAAAACAAGGGCAAGCGTCCCAACAACGATAATGGGGGTAACCCCTCCAGCAATCGGGACAGCAAGGAAAAGCAGGCTATGGTGGCCGATACAGCACAAAAACCTGAGCCGAAGCCCGTAGACAAACAATAGCCTCAAGTCACTTACTCTTTTGAAGACGGCCACGTCAAGCCTATCTTGGACATGCTCATACAAGGGGATAGAATTCAGCTCCCTCCACCAAGACGGGAGCCTCGGCCGGCTGATCTGGAGAACCTAAAGTTCTGCCATTACCACCGTTATGTACATCACGCTACACACGACTGCTACCAACTGAAACGGTACATCCAAAGCCTCATCGATTCGAACGCTCTGGCCATCGATTTTGAAGAGGTAACCGTGGCAGCCAATATGGTGTACGTACAATTCGGTAGCTTCCCTCCGACGGAGACTCAAGACGGTGTAATCCCCGTCCCTCTGGCGACGATGGAGATTACCAATCTTCCACCTCCCCGGGAACAGGCTGCTGGTCTAGTACCTCTCACCACATCACGAGGGAAAGTCATGTGGGTCCATCCAGACTTGGTGTCAGAAGTAACTCGGCCCACACCATCTCCCACCAACAAAAAGAGTGGAAAAGTCAGGACCTGCCACACAATCTCAGCAGACAACGCAGAAGCCAAAGAAGCCGTACGAGAAGCTCATGACGGTGTCTGCGGGGCCCACCAACCCGGTCATAAATTACAAGACCGTCTTCGCCGAATGGGCTACTATTGGCCCACAATGGTGGCAGATGCGATAGATTATGCTAGAAAATACAAAGCCTGCCAAGTCCACGCGGACTTCATTCACCAACCGTCCAAGTTTCTACATCCGACATTGGCGTCCTGGCCATTCGAAGCATGGGGAATAGATATCATTGGTCCAATCACCCCACCTTCCTCCTGAGGACATCGCTTCATACTTGCTATCACTGATTACTTCTCCAAATGGGCGAAAGCCGTCCCACTCGCAGAAGTTAAGACTTCAAACGTGATCAACTTCCTTAAGCATCACGTCATCTACCGCTTCGGACTGCCACGAAGGATCATCCATGATAATGGTCTACAGTTTGTAAGCCACGCATTCTATCGGTTCTGCGATAAGTACCGTATTCAGAGTGTCGCTTCGACACCATACAACCCGGCAGCGAACGGGTTGGCAGAGGCATTCAACAAAACAATCATCAAACTCCTCAAGAAGTTTGTCTCCTCCAACAAATGTGACTGAAACGAGAAGCTCGACGAATGCTTATGGGCTTATCGCACCACAGTCCGAACAGCCACCGGGAATACACCATTCTCTCTGGTATACGGGAGTGAGGCAGTCCTCCCATTGGAGACTCAGATTCCCTCACTACGTATCGCCCTAACACATCAATTGACAACAAACGACAACCACCATCGTCGGCTACAGGAATTGGAGGCACTAGATGAAAAGCGCCTCTTAGCTCAGCAACGAATTGAGCTATACCAAGCACGCATCTCTGGTGCCTTCAACAAGAAGGTCAAAATCAGAACATTCCAGGTGGGCGATCTCGTCTTGGCAGTCCGGAGGCCGATGGTCATGACTCACAAGACCGCCGGCAAATTCCAGCCAAAGTGGGAAGGCCCATTTATCATTGAGACAGTATTCTCCAACGGTGCTTACCGCATCTCAAAACAAAACGGAGACTTGCTCATATTGCCCGTCAACGACAAGTTCCTGAAGACATATTATGTCTAAACGATATTCTCTCCAAGATCTTCGAGTCATGTACCCGCTGGTACCGCTGAACTCACATCCACAATATTCCAGATTATCGAGTCATGTACCGGCTGGTGCCGCTGAACTCACCTCCACATTCCCTTCAGATTATCGAGTCATGTACCTGCTGGTGCCGCCGAACTCACACTTTCTCAATATTCTAAATTACCGAGTTATATACCCGCTGGTGCCTCTGAACTCACATTCCGGTCACTCTTTCAGATAGTAAGTCACGTATTATTATACCTCTGAATTTTTTTCCTGGAAGAGATCCTCCCTCATGATCTACTACCCGCGCTCCCAGTGCACAAAAAGGGTAATCGATCCACAAATTTCCGAAACGGCCATGTCCTCATTACCTCTGAGTCATTTTCACTTCCATCAAAAACAAACCGCCCCCTCGCATACAACTTCCACGTTCTCCTACCTCTGAGTCGTTCTATATACCCCCTCTTTATTGAGCCCACTCCTGCCATGTCCTCATTACCTCTGAGCGGGAAGGCTCCGTCGAAGAAACCTTCATGCTTGCCATGTCCACATTACCTCTGAGCAAGTATGTCGGTCTCCTTTCAATCTATTATCTGTACCCACAACCGGAGTACGACAAGGATAATAGGTCCACAAATGTCCTCGGTTGACTACAAATGTCCTCTGTTGACTACAAATGTCCGCTATTGACCACGAATATCTTCCGTGAAGTCTCCCCTGCCATGTTCTCATTACCTCTGAGCAGGAAGATTCCACGGTAAAACCCTCATGCTTGCCATGTCCTCATAACCTCTGAGCAAGTATGTTGGTTTCCTTTCATCCCATTATCCGTATCCTAGACCAGGGTACGCCAACGATAATAGGTCCACAAATATTCCTTTGCTAAGTTTCTTAGCATAAATCTACCACCTTACCATGCCCCGGGAGCCCAGCTGCTCTACGGTATTCTTTTTCCTAACACCGTGAACATCCATGACCACTTTGCCATGGCTGTTCCGGACATCCTGTCCAAACTTGTTATCCGTATCTAAAACAAAGGTACGCCTAGGATAACAGGTCCACAAATAATCCCCCAGCAAGTCCAGCTCCACGAGCACCACAAGTACAAGAAAGAGAAGATGAGTTAAAACATGATCATTTATTCAAAATTCAAAGTGCTACATCATTTGGGATCACATCCCTTACAAAAAAAAGAGAAACAAAAGAAAATAGAAAGCTGATCACTGCTTCGGGGCACATAACGCCCTGAGACGATCCATCAGCAAGGCAACCGACCGCTCAAACCTCTGGGTAGCTCGACGTTCCGCCTCTCGGGTCAGCACCGCCTCGTCCTCCAGTTGAGCATGGGCTTGCCAGTTATCCTCGAATCTCTTAAAAGCCTGCTCCAGGTTAGCAGAAAATCGAAAAACCTTCTCGGCCTCCCGAACGATCGACTCCTGTTCCGCACGGGCAGCCTCCAGCTCTGACTCTAAGAAGGTCAATTCCCTCTAGAGTACGAGAATCCGCTCCTTCGTATCAGCGATTCCACGAGAAACAGACTCTTTCCGAGCCCGACAAGCCTGACTTCGACGACCCAGTCTGTCATACGAAGCGAAAAAACTTGTCAAGGTCTCCCCGCACAACTGGCCCGGCAGTATCCCGAGCAAGCTTGATCCTATCCCGAGCAGCAACTAGGAAGCCCCGCTCCCGATCAATCGCAGCAGGCAAGCCCGCCTGCCGTGTCGCTAGCAATTGGGTTAGAAGCTGATCAGCCTCCACCAACTTAGGCTCTAGGACTGCAGCCAACCCCACCCCGCCAGGAAGGGACTTCAAGGTTGCAATTTGGCCCCGAGCACACCGCAGAGACAGAGTAAAAGGGGTCCCCCGTTCTACAGCAGCATCTACACCCCTCTTTAAGTGGCGATAGAAACTGTCAACCACATCCTGCGTCACCTCGTCCAGAGCTTCCGAAGAAGCCGGTGTCAACGGGAGTGTAGCCGGCAACACTGAAGAAGACACAACAGAATCTGCTGCTCCCGCCACAAGAGAAACCAGCTCCGCACGGAAGGACGCTTGAACAGCAGCCAACTCCTCTTTGGCAGCCCGCAGAATTTGAATGCTCGGCAGGGTCGAGAGGTCAGTCTCCGGAGCCGTATAATCTGCGAAGGATGAGGCGGAGACCATCGCCAACTCCATTCCCATCTGCCTGGAGCTGGCGGGAGGCCCCTCGACATGAGACGGCAAAGGAGAGGGAACGCTCCTTTCTCCCAGATCATGGCAGGCCGAGCCTTCCCCAAGAACATCCGCGGTAGGAAGTAAAGGGTCAGGACCTGCAGGGCCAAGGCAACCATGAATCGATTTGACCCGGAGGATATGTTGATAGAGCAAATAAGCCCCCTCACTAGTCAATATCTGGCCTATCTTACCAGTGGAGAAGAGTGGAGGCCGAAGTTCGCCTGCAGCCACCGTAGCCTCTTCACCAACAGCCTCCGAGTCAGGTATAATAGACTCCTCCGCCCTTGCATCCTCGGGAGGGGATGCACCGAGATCGACGTCGCCTTGCTGAAGTTCAGCGGTCTCGGAGACAGGCCCAAGGAAACCTTCATCACCCTGGGCCGAGGCCTCAGCAACCTGGGAGCTTCTAGCCGCCGCTGAGAGAGCTCCCGCAGAAAGGACCGCGGCACACATGTCGCTAATCAAAGCAGCAAGGGCCGGATCAACTTCAGGGGTGGTAGACGATTCAGGAGAGGCCGGTTCATCGGACACCTACAAAGAAAAGTGATTAAGTCATATCTCCAAGAGAAAAGAAAACTACAACAAAGAGATGGCTCCGACTTGGTCTTATCTCCGGAATAGCGTCTGTACCTTCATCCCTCTCGGTAATAAGTAATCCACGAGACCTAGCAGCAGCTCTCTTCACGGAAAAGGTTGCTCTACTGTCAGAAGACTCGTGTCTGACTCGTTTACGCGAGGAACCAGACACAGCTGAAGACTGTTCTTCTCTGGCTACTTCCTCTTGTGTAGTAAGCAACTGATCCTTTGCCTGTTCATCGGGTGTGGGAAGCGGTTGATCCGTTACTTCTTCACCTCCACCAGAAAGGGAGTCTTCGCTATCATGATCATCCTCCTCCTCAGCCGACTCAGAAGGTTCTGATTCAGGGAGGGGAGTCTGGAGCGCTAGTTGCTTTCTAGCCTTAGCCCCCTTGGACTTCTCCTCTAAACCCGTACCCACGATGAAACTGGTACTCGGATCAAAATTAACAGGAGGCTTGTTCGCCATAACGTGATATAAAGCAGCCACGTATAAAATTTCCCTCGGTGCCTTAGCATCGGGGACCGAGAAGCTTGCCCGAGTATGATAAGCGTCATAATAATTCCACGCCCTGACACCATCAAGAACACTACCTTCAAAGCCCAAACAAGGGTTGGGACAATCAAGGAATAACTGACTATAACCAAATTGGCGGGAAAACCTACTAGGTAGGTAAGGCTCCAAGTACACATTATCGCGGTTGCGATAAACCAGATGTGCGGGGCGGATGTTGCGCAACCAGGTGAGCATATCCGGAGACAGAAAGTGAGAAGGCCTGGTACCATCGAGATGTACCTTCCTTACTTCCTCATCAGAAAAGGGAGGAACAGACACAAAAAAGTCACACCCATCCACCCTCGCCAGCGCCTTCCGATAAGATGGCATAGTGTTGTATTCCCAAGACCGACGATGACATTTGAAAATGAAAGCGTCTTCTCTGTAGCATCTTCCGCTATTCCAGGTCCCATCAAAGACTTATAGTGCATTGCCAACCACCCCATCAAATAGTGGAAAGGCAGTTCTACGCGCTCAAAATCTAACGTCTTCTTGCGCGCAATAACCTTGGACGAAAAGGTTCGAAGACCATGGTGTATGCTACACACCATAGCAGGAAGAAGGGCCAGTCTAACTCCAAATACCAGATTAACGGCAGGGAGAATGAAATGACGACCGATCCTCTCGATAGAACCCGCTCCTCCCGAGACTACGTAATTCTGCAGCCATATCATTAAAAATCCAGCCAGGAGCGCCTTCTCTGACATCTGTGTGGTCCCGTAGTAAAAATAGCTAAGAGAGTCAGTTTGACTCCCGAATATGTCGCTCTTGGATTGCGACTTCTTGACGCTTGACATCAGATCCCTTATCTCTCCATGCGTTCGAGGGGTTCGAGGAGTAACTTCGCCAGAAGGGTCAACTTTAAAAAGATAATTAATCCAGGATGTGGTGTGGGGAGCGGTCCCCTCGGAGCTATCCACCGTTTTTATAGCCATCTGATGACAAACACTATGGTGGCACAGCAACTCCCGATACACCGCAACAGAACCTGGGAGTCGTCGGTTCAAGTCCTCAAACTCCTTATTCGACGGGGTATACACCTCGAAAGGCTCATTCCCCTACGAAAGTTTGGAGACAGTATACATCTCATGGAGAGCAAGCCCCAACTCCCCTCCGGGTGCAAAGAATGTCCCCGTTCATCGGCTATACATCTCCAAGAGCGCCACGAACAGTGGCTTATTGATGGGAAGCCCGTGACAAGTGCCCCGAATGGCATAGTAAAGTCCCACCTCCCGCAAGAATGTTCCGTAGGTCTGCAGAACCCAAGTGGTCAACTGGGCCCACGTAGAAGTGGGGTTTATCCAGTTCGGCAATGCCAGCCTGCCAACGGGATAAGATTTCTTACGAACAAGCCGATTCAGGAAGGTATCAGCTTGAGTGAGTGTGAAGTTGGGACCGTATACATTCATAAAAGAGCCCGGGGCCAGACCCATCATGTACCGGAGGACGGAATCCTTACCCGCATACGCTGACCGCATGTTCGGGTTATAATGGATGTTGTCCATCAACATCCCTGATTGAGTAGGAGTTAAGTTACACACCATCTTCCTGTCCAGCAACACCATATTGAACCACGACAGAGGATAATGACGTTCCATGAGAGGAATATGGATTGCCACCCCATCCAAAGAAAAATCCCAGTTCTCGGAAATCTCTAATACTTGGGGATTCTTTATGATTAAAGCGTCTCCAAAAAGGAACGAAGGCTTCAGGTATTTTCCATCCAGCTTCCCAGTATTCATCATGGAACGGAGGTAATGGAGGGTCTGATTCTCGATGGCGTTCAACCTCTCCGAAGGCTCATCAGCAGGGAATTGATTCAACACATGCTTAATTAAGTCGTCAAGACGCACGCCCAAGGCGAATTGATTTGAACCCACTATAAGTTCCCCCGCCGGATTTACTGGCAGATTTACTGAAGAAAAAAGCAAAAGAAACAAGTCAAAAAGATAGCTGAAACACAAAACTACGTGATGCTTATGCGGCTTAGCTCAGTATAGCCTCATGTGGCTCAGTTTGAAAGAGTTCATACAGGTCAGTTCGAACAAGCTTATGCGGCTCAATTAAAAAAAAGCCCATGCGGTTCAGTTCGAATAAACTTATGCAGTTCGGCTCGAAATGAACTTATGCGGCTCAGTGCGGATGAGCTTATGCGGTTCGAAAGGAGCATATGCGGATATGGTTCGATTCGAATAAGCTTATATGATTTGGTTCGAAATAGGCTTATGCGGTCCAGCGCGGATGAGCTTATGCGGTCCAGTTAAAATAGCCTTATGCGGTTCAGTTCGAAATAAGCTTATGCGGCTCGGTTTGAAAGAGCTCATGCGGTCCAAGTCCAGTTGAGCTTATGCGGCCCTGATGATGAAGTAGTTATGCAACAACTTTCATGCGGCTCAGGCTTGGGTCATATCCCATGCGGCCCGAATATGAGTCGGACACACAGCATACTTGGGAATATAGGCTCGCGCATAAGATATGCGGCATAGCCATGGCAGTTCATATTGATGGTCCTACCAGCAATAGGCGGGTGAACGTCGAAGTAAAAAACAGGCACGCCAGCCGTCGGAAGAGCCGCCACGTTCGCCGCCGCAGTCGATGAAGACGCGGCCTTCTTGTCCTTCGCTGCCGCAGAAGATGACGCGGCCTTCTTGCCCATAGCTGCAGCAGTCTTCTTGGAAGCCATTGTCGATCGCTGATAGAAGAAGACGAAGAGGAAGTCGGCAACAGGAAGTTCGAGCAAAAGAGAGAAGGTAAAGAAACCCTCAAAGAATAAACTTACTCCTACTTATAGGCGAAGGAGGTTCGAAAAATCAAACAAACGCCTCGATCCACGTGCCGCCTAAAAGAATAAACTGCTTCGGTCAAAACAAAACTGACCCTTGGGATCCTCCCCCAAGAGGCGACGAATCAATGGCATTTAATGCAGAAGATTAGCACACGTGGCTAAGACACGTGGCAAAAAGTTTATGCGGTCTCACAGCTCATACGGCCAGATAAACCCATGCGGCTGAATCATCTATGCGGTCAACAAAGGCCATGCTTCTTATTCAAAGTATTTCAATTTTGTAAATTGAAAACTTTGAAGGGGGTCTTGTAGAAGCATGAAAAATATCAGAACGATGATCTATGCGGCTCAGAACAGGAGAACCCTATACGGCTCATACAGGAGCAGTCCCATGCGGTTCAGAGAGACTCTTAGTCTCATGCGGCTCGGACAGAAGAGTCCATGCGGTTTACATAAGGACAGTCCTGCGGTTCAAAGAGTCCCCCAGCCGTATGTGGTTCAAAAGTACATGCGGCTCACGAAGATATACGGCTCAATGCCACGTGTACCCACGAGACCCCTTCACACAGCTGGCCATCGAGCAGTCTGCTTATTTAATGCTCTGCCATGATTTGACAGCTGACGGCTCTGACATGAAGTATCATAATGGCCCTGTCATAATGACAGACTCTTGAAAAATAGGAGAAAATTTCTGACACAATCCGAGATTGACACGTGGCTACCCCCATGCGGCTCCAGTAAAGAACAGCTTCATACGGCTGGCAAGGATCATCTTCCTGCGGCTCACCAAAAAGCCATCCCATGTGGCTCATAATTACTATACTTATGCGGTTCACCAAGAAGCCATCCCATGCGGCTCGCGATTACTACGCTTATACGGCTCACCAAGCGGCTCGCAAATACTATACCTATGCGGTTCACTGAGACGCTGTCTCATACGGTTCATGGATGTCATGCGGCTTTGGCAGAGTCTATCATTAAGACACGTGGCAGAGATTCAGTGATCCCCCTGACTTGACAGCTGGTAGCAAAGATGATTATGAGATGCAAAGATTTACCAGATCCCAATGACCATATTTAACATTATCCTCATAATTAATGAGATCAGGTCATATCATTCATAATCAAGCCAATAGGACACGTGGTGAGAGATCCAAGCTACACAACCAATCATGAAGATTTAAAGCAATCATCATTAATTATTCACAAGATTCAGTGCTATCCTCATTTATGGCCCAGATCCTTCACGCTTAAGATTAATGGTCTAGATTGATTAAGCATCAGGCCGCCGCCTCTTTGAGAATGGGTAATCAGCAAAACCCTAATGATGCCCCTCCACTATTATAAATAGCAGGGTGCCATTCCCTTACAAAAAAAGAGAGGAGAGAGACAAGGAGAGACATACGTATCAGAGAGAAAAATACACAGAGAGAGAAGCCAGAAGAGCAACAGAGGAGCAAGAAGAGCATTTCTTTATTAACGCCAACCATCTTCTCACAGGAGCCAAGGCTGCATACCGATCGTCCAAGGAGTAAGGCAGGGCTGCCGTCGCCTTCCAGAGCCTCTATCGTCACCCCCCAGAATCTAAAATAAACAATTATACTTAGACTGCTGTACCTAGGTTTTCGTCCCTAGGCTTTCTTTGTACAAGCGAGTTTGTAACGTGAAGTAAAAGTCCGGTCCTCCGATAATTGTTCTATTCTTTTATAATTCATGGCAAACAATATTGAATACAAGATTATATTTGTGGGCGCAAGGCCAAATTACAAGTCACTCGTGCTCACTTTTCTCTCATTTTTATAATTCACTCTGCTCTCTCTCATCTCTCGATACAATGCTTGAATCCAGCGGAAGCTTCGGAAGGCGATGTCCATACATTATGTCCTGTATAAGTCTTCAATTCGCACGGCCGCACGTTTCGAGTCGCCAAGGAACTTCGTGCCTCGACGCATCCAAGCGAGCTCTGCGCCATGAGCTTCTACCTGTGCCTGCACATGAACACTGTGTGGGTGTCAGTACTCAACTGTACTGGTGGAGTGAGCTCCTCGCCCACCCATACAAAACCGACACGTTCATATTTACTTTGTGCAGCTTAAACCCTTTCAATTGTCTTTCTAGTCTTGCATTAGGATCAGTTTTAAGACTTGACGTCTAACCAACTTGACGTGCAACGACATGGTCGTGCTACAATACCAACATGTATTTCGATCGAGGCAGTGCCTCATCGTGCATGAACTTGACCAACTTGAACTCGAGACGGCAGGGTCGTGCCATACTCTATTCGGGACCTTAACATATTCAAGACTGTGCTTTGCCGAAGAGCAACTTATGTGGACTCGGCCGTGCCAAGTGTAGTGCCCCGCTTCTTGCGGTCCACTATGTAATACCTATGGCTTGTTGACTCAGTCATGAACTGAGTACTTGGTGAAACCTTTGCCGGTATCGATTGATCACGGATGAAATGCAATGAACCTTTCCAATTGATGGATTGGCTTCTATTGAAATAAATCCAAGAGTTTTACTGAATGTTTTCTCTTCGCTGCTTGGTTTTGATGAATGCGTTTTCGTGTTGGTTTTCGATGATTGGTTTTCATTGTTCGCTTTCATCGCATTTCGCATTCATTCCGAATCTTGAGAGCAAGAGACGAAGTATGCTAATCAACTGTTGGTGCCATTGTAGGCCGCGTGAATTGTTAGTGAACGGCGCGTGAAGTCCCTCCTTCTCTCTACTAAGATTCATCTCGGTGAGTTGCTTCAACCGAACAGACATTGATCTGTACGCCTAAGAAAAATGATCTCTAGTCTACTCTGTTGCCTTGTCCCAATGATCAACGATACCACATCCACAAAAGATAAGAGAAGATAATTGAATTGAATCAAATGCAAGAATATGTGTTGCTACTCTATCTGCTCGATAAGAATGATCATCTGCTTGTCATCAGTATGCTTGAAATGTAGACATGTACAGACGAACTTGTACATGTTGAGATAAACCTGAAGGCACGAATCAAACGTGTCGTATACCTGTGTATAAGTCCAAGTGTGTCTCATCTGATAGAACGGCTAGAGCATGCATTTGGTCTCGGACAACTTGTATACAAGGAATTATTTGTCTCTCGGGTGGTATCTGGGGGCACCTGGAACCGCTCGGCCTAGGAGAGATTATGAGCACACTGGGTGCAAGGACCCATGTTAAAAGTGTAGCCGAATATCTGTGTCCTTAGCGACGAGCTGAACCAAAGAGTCACAGCGGCTAATCATGGGGAAAACCCATGGACCAACATGTAGAATAGTCCACCTGCATGACCCAAATAACAACTTCAATATCTGCAAGAATGAATCATGAATTACTCATTATGCAAATTGTGCTAACGTGGTTTTGTGCAGGGATGACTGCCGACGAGGGTAAGTTGCTATGATATATTCTATCTGTCATGTTCTTATGAATTGTTAAAAAAGAACCTAGACAAGTAGAAAGATCACTAGTAAATGTTAGCTCAACATATTGATTTAGTGCAGAGATTTGCGAGTTCGGCCAAAAGCTGCTCGCCAGTACATGATGTGTGCTGACCCACGTTGTGGGCATCCTTTTCAGTAAGCAAAAGGAGACAGGGGGATTTCAAGTGAGGCACCGAAGCTCGTCTAGCCCAGTAGAGCTCGTGGATCGCCTCGAAGTTTACTTTCAGTCAATTGCAAGTTTCCAGTTTTCAATTCCTTTGAAGGTGTCTTTCAATTCCAGCTTGTAATAAAGGATATCATGTATGGGCATTGTGGCTAATTTCAAAATAGTATTTCAAAGAGAATCTTGTAGCCAAATTATAAGGCAAATCTGAGTTGCAAAGCTTTGTACTTGTATTCCTATCAAGCTATGAATAAAATAAGTATTTCTATTTCAAATCTCTGTGTCCAACATTTAGTTTTCTGCAATGGGTGCGTGCGTGTGTTTTGCTTGACTAATGGGTGCGTGCGTGTGTTTTTGCTTGACTAGTTGTTTTTGTGCAGGTACATGGCCTTGTGCAAGCGCAACTTAGGCTTGTACGGCATCACGCCTTAGCGAGGACGATCGATCCCGCAGGGATCCAAGCAAGATGGACGACCCTAGCGGGATCGGGGCGTGACACCAAGACTTTCACTTAAACTCAAGTTCAATAGGCCAATTCTTGTGCCAACGATTCAAATGCCAAAGGCGACAACGGGACGACTCGTGCAGGTCGTGCCTCTAGACCTTGCTTAGACTTGTTCGTGCTTTAAGATTGAGGCCGCGCTGTCACGACCCGCACCCTAGAGTAAGGGCACGAGAAGTGGGTACGTCCAGCCTATGCCGCAGTGTCGGCGGTAGAACGATGTCCTAGGTCAATCATCTAACAATATAAAGGTACCTGTACAGTATATACTCTCCGAATGGAGGTGACATAACAGAAAACAATCTCAATCACATCTTGGGTAGAAGAATGAAAGATAGATAGATAGACAGTAACTCAAAGAGAACAGTAGCATAGATGAAATAAGTTCAAGTGTCTAGGATAACATAACATCCAGAATGTCAACCCAAAATACAATATAAGTCTAAGAGTCTATACATCTCAACATCTCAAAATACAACTCAGAATGAAAGACAAAATGATAATATGAAAAAGACTGACTAGCTAAACTAGCCTAGACTACTGGGGCAACATCCTCAGCTGCAGGTGGATCCTGCTGAGGGTCCACAACATAAGTGTCATCTAGTCCTGCTCCATAATAGGTAGACACCACGGCCTCATCCTCATCCTTTGTAATATTTTCAACAGGTCCAGTCAGGACAGGAAAGAGCACAATACATCTCACGCAGTGCATAGTATGATAGGAAATATAAAGCATGCAATAGAGTAAAACACAGGAAATGCTGAAAGGAAATATACGTTGTAAAAGAGATAGCTGTAAAGGAAATATCTACTGTATTATAGAGAACTGTAAGTGTC
>JANAVB010042537.1:0-69961 GCA_029216955.1 Iris pallida
TCTTCACAATTGAAGTTGGACGGGTCTTCGTATCAAAGCTCGCGTTGTAGAAGTTGCAAGGACTTCGTAAGAAAACTTGCGGTTTTGCAAATAGTAGATTCAACTGGTAGCAAGAGTCTTACCGAGACTGACTAGTCCGCTCAACAGGGGAAACTAGTGTACAATGCGTCTTTGCGTTTGCTTTCTTATCTCTGCCTTTACATTATTAGTTGTGATTATTATTCTGTGATCTTGCTTCTAATAATTTTTAATTAGCATTATTCTGCTGCCAACTCTATTCACTCCCTCTAGAGTATGCGCTTTACGATTTTGTTCCTACAATTGGTATCCGAGCGGGTGTTACAGGTAAAGCATGTAGAACATCATTTTATTAAATTTTATATAGATCACAGCTTTACACATGGCAACTGTGAAATTCACAATGAAGGCTAAGCCACAAACAGACCTCCACTGTTTGACGGCACAAACTACACTTATTGGAAAACGTATGAGCTTCTTTCTGAAATCTCTTGATTTTGATTTATGGTCTATTGTTATTGATGGCTATCGAAAGCCACATCGTATAAATGTTGATGGAGTTTTAACTGAAAAACCCCATAACAGATATATAGAGGAAGAAGAAAAAGGCTAGTCTTGACGCACGTGCTATTAATGCTTTATTTTGTGCTTTAGACAGAACTGAATTTAACAGGGTGTCTATCTGCACAACTGCAAATGAAGTATGGAAACTTCTTGAAGTCACACATGAGGGCACAACTCAAGTCAAAGAATCAAAGGTCAGCAGACTTACTCAAGAGTATGAGGTGTTCAAGATGAAGCCCAACGAAACAGTTACTCAGATGTTCGAAAGATTCTTGGATATTGTAAATCCTTTGTCCTCCCTAGGCAAAGATTACAGTAACCATGAAAAGAATCGTAAACTCCTGCGAGCACTTACAAAGAACTGGATTCCGAAGGCTACTACAATCTTTGAAGGAAACGACCTTACTACTATGACACTTGAAGTACTCATAGGTAAGCTACTCACTCATGAACTAGAGCTGCAAGACTTTGAAGAGCCTACACCAAAGGAGAAGACGATCGCTTTCAAAGCTCAGCACAGAAAATCTACTGAAGATGATTCAGACAACAGTGAATCTGATACTGAAGATCAAGCACTCCTTGCAAGAAATTCAAAAGATTCTTGAGATATGAAAAGAAGACAAAAGAGAACAATGGCAGCAACAACTGGTATCAATGACGCTGTCTGCTACGACAGCAAGAAGAGAACACATGAAGAGGACTGTCCTACAACACAAGCAAGAAGAGCAATAGATACGAGAAAGGGAACCTGAGAGATCAACATCTCGGAAGTATGCTAATACCAGCATATGGCATGAAAGTGAAGCCAGCGACTCAGAAGATGAACAATCAGAAGACGCTGCAAATGTATGCTTTATGGCATCCGATCAGGTACTCTATGAACCTATAGTTGATACATATGATGACTTCACCTTTGAGCAATTAGAGAAGCCTTCAGTGAACTGATAAGTGATTACAGGAAACTGCGTAGCAAATATCAGACCTCTAAGAAGGTACTCAACGAGTACAAAGGTGAAATAGGAAGACTTCCAACCTACTAGCTGAGGTTAAATATAATGTTAGTGAGTCTGGTGAGCTTTCTTCTATTAAGCTCTTATTACACGAGACTACCAAGTCATCTGAAGAAAAAGACAAGGTTATTGACCAACTGAAAGAAGAACTTTCTAAAGAGAAGAAGTCTTCAAAGTGCACAAGTCAGAATGGAAGCACTCACTTCTGACTATACTAAGTTGTATGACACTTCCAAAAGATTGGAAATTAGGTTAGGAAAACAGCCTGAGACTGCTGCTTCCTATCCTAACACGTGTCACTTACCGAATAATCGGAACATTCCCAAACCAAACACTGTCAACCTAACCATATCAAACCTTTACCCCAAAAGGTTAAGCCCAAACAGGATTATAGGTATGCTTTCTTCTATACTAGAAAACCTAACCTACCAACCATGCACCACCACTCAGCTTTCAATACTCAACATGCACAATGTCATTATTGTGGCCACAGTGGTCATATTTCTCCTGCATGTAGAACAGAAAGCTTGTTGATTTAAATATTATGCATGGATACCGAAAGCTAACCAGTCAGGACCCAACAAGAAATGGGTACCAAAAGTTTCATCTGCAAATTATTTTGTAGGTGGAACACACAACTAAAAGCAAATAGATCCTCGACAGCGGTTGTTCACGGCATATGACTGGTGATGCTTATTATTCGCAACACTGTCGAAGAGGAATAAAGAAGGATACGTGTCACGCCCCGATCCCGGAGGATCGAAAACTAGCCACTGGGCGTGATGCCGTACAAGTCTAGATTTCACTTATACAAGGCAAACCATTACAGTTCCGGTAATTCTCAGAAAACATCGACAAGCAGCAAAACCAAGCAGATAAATTGAAGTCAAACAATTTATGAAGAAATGTATCTCTTTATTGATAATCAAAATGGATTACAAGACTTGCAGCGGAATACAAAGTTTACAACTGATTACAAGGCTCTTAAATAGCCAACTGAATGTATACACTTGCCCTTTAGGCTACAAATAAATATACCGACTTCTTTACAAACTTGCCAATTTGGCTACAATCTTACTGGTACATCTGAGTTCCACTGTTCCATATATTATGTCCCGTATAGCAGAAGACATCATCTTGAAAGAAGAGCTTCTGCACACCCATCCGATTCATCGATGCCAAGCACTGATTCACAGGATTTCTCCCAAGCAAACACCTGTAATATTGCCCACAACGTGGGTCAGTACATCATCAATGTACTGGCGAGCGGTGCTGGCCCAACTTACCTAAGAAGACAACACTAAGTAATCATGTTATAGCACATTATTAACAGTGGTCTTTCTCGTTGCCTTAGGGTCAATTTCATGTTATAGCCGACAAGAAGTAAAGCATGCAAATCTCATAGCCAACATAATTTAAAGCATACAGTTATCACCCTTTGGTGATTCTTACCCACGGTCGTATAGCCATCCATGTACATTTATAATACTTACTCTGCCTACATAAGACATTGTTAGGAACAATATCATGATTCAATATAAATATCACCGTTCAGGTGATTCTTACCAACTGCCGACATCCTTCCCTATATTTGAGTAATAACTTACTCTGCCTGCACAAGACATCATTAGCATTGGACCTATCTATATGAAAGTCCTAGCGACACGCCATCTTGGATCATCTTCTGGTGAACGACTAACTCCAAATGGGGTGCGAATCCATGGGAGGCTTTCGAAACACCATGCTACTACTTCAGCACCATGGGATTTCAACGTCCTTTCAGTGGGCGGTAGCAAGCCCCCCTGCAAGTCCTGCAATCCCGATGTCACTACATCGACACCATCCTTGTTCCCTCTAGGACGAACCGGGTTCCATGGCCCAGGAATATCGTTCGAGGAACCACACCTTGTCGACAAGTTGTCCATGACCATGCAACTATATGCAACTTATCTAAGAAGAAATATATAATGCATGATAAGGAAAACTAAGTAATTCAGCCACCATTCTCATTCATATTGCCATCTTGCCATCTTGCCTTGAGCCAATGCTCACATTATCATCTGCCCATCCAGGGTCTTAGTGAGATCAACATTCTACATCGACACAGGATAATAGATGTTGTTACCCACTCTCTTTGCCACATTTTGATACCAAACATCTTTTCAACCTACTCAATGTACTCACCGTCCAGTTCCTGGGACTTAGCATCTGTTTAGCAACTATTCATCAAGCCAAAGCTCGATATACTCACCGCCCAAGTATTGGGACTTTGCCTTCATCTGTCATGTAATTCATCGCAACAGCGTACAAGCATACAATTCATTTAGCCACAACAGTTTACGTTCAGGTGATTATTATCTTTCATTATCTTTCCAAATTCCATGCAATGTGTTATTGAACAACGCAATAAGAAACATAGCATACTCATCCTTATTTTAAGCGTGAAGCTAAAGGATCTTTGAAGGGTTCAACACTACTCACATTCATAGGACGATTCCCGCCACGATCGCATAGACTTCCAAGCGATCCTTCGCATATTCCCAAGTCCAACAAGGCTTCATCGAACCAACCATCCATCATAAGGCATCTTGCGGGTCGGGGCACTACAATATATACCACCCAGAAAAAGTTTCGTCCTCGAAACTTAAAACAAAACTCATCCCCAAAACTTCAACCAACTTTTCATGAAACTTCTCAACAATCAATTTGTACCATTTACTATTTCTCTGCATCTCTTGAATGATTTCAAGTAATGTACCGTCTCGTTACAGCATCCCAATTGATTCAACATAGTTTACCATCTTTGATCTTTCCTCCAACACTCGTGCAAATCCTTAGTACATGATAATCCCCGTGGCTTTGTTTGAATTCAGCATACCACTTAGTTGGAATCATACACATATTTTAGGCGTCCCAGAAATACATACATTTCAGCCAAGTTCAATGATAGGGAAGACGAACGAGCTATGGTATAATTTCTCTTCCGAACATCAATAATTCTTTTGAGCATCTCGTATAATCTTCCTTGTTTATTCAATATCCCACCAACGAATAACACAATAGATGTTACCAATTCTAACTCGATAAATTTTCCACAATCGATCCCAACGTTTTTTCAAAGCATTCAGACTTAGATGTATCAAGTATTCCTTTCAAGTTCATTGTCATCCATGCCACCAAGGTTGATAAATCCCATAGTCATATTTTATTTCGATACCCCGATTCTCATCGATCAAATCTTGTACTCATCATCGTTCGCATCCATACACTTTGTTTGTAACTCGTAACTTTTCTGATCATAATCCATCTTCCAAATCATACCATCCTTCAAATTGTAACACCATTCCACTCTAGTAACATTTCTCGCTGTACTCCAATATTTTCTCGTATTGATCAAGCCAACGTATTATCTTCTCGCATAAGCAACTCTCATATCCCAGCAACATCAATTTTCGAGGGTCATTTCTATTCACCTTTGCTCTCGCCGATCTCGGCTACATGTATTATCCAATTCCGTTGTTACAATTATCCTCGATTTTGATTCGATCAATAAAATTATTCCAACTGTCTCAAAGCACTACCATCAATTTATGTAGCTTAATATTAATCAACCAATTCCAACCAGTTCCAATAATTTCCAGCATTCCAACCAAGGCAACTCAATTTCCGAAACTAACATGATCCGTCATCCCATCCAACATTATAACATCAAATTTCTTAATATCCATTCCATTCCGAAGCCTACCTTCCGACATATCTTACTCATTCCGACTATACAACATCAATAGGGACATCCTACGGTTTTCCAACAGTCAACATAGCATTCAGTCAAGTCTCTATGGTCAGCTAATCTAAGAAACCAAACATTCAGCTAGCTCATATGAGATGAGTAGTTATCAGGGATATACTTATCTCTTATCTTAGAGGCAACCAATTCTCATCATAGGCAACTCTATGGTCTGACCAACTTAGGGACATGGGATACCACCCCAATCTTATGAACTTATTCCCAATACGGACAACTGAAGAACATAGCCAACCAATCTGAAACTTAAGCAACCAATAACATTCTAGGCAACCAACCGACACTCTAGGCAACCAACCGACACTCTAGGCAACCAACCAACATTCTAGACAACCAACCGACAATCTAGGCAACCAGCCAACAATCTAGAGTCAAGTCTTTCTATCCGTACTCATACTCGGGTCATACCCAACGAAGTCTCATTCTAGACTTACCCGCAACCGACCAAATCTATCCGACAATTCTATCCAACAATCCTTATGGGTCAATCCCGAGTCTATCATATAAAACTCCTTAACCAAATATTCAAACTTCTAATTTCTACTTGCATAGACATAGCATCTATTTGATCCAACTTGCATCCTCATATCGTACTCAAATTATTTATTCAATCGGGTCAACTATTCTGAATCATAATCCAATATTTTTACCTCGATAGTTTATCACTTATGATCTCTTCCTACGGTCTCTTCGCGACATATTCATTTTCCACATTCTAGATCATCGATACGATCTGTATTCTCTTAACCAACAAATAAGGCAACTACATAATCATATTTCTTCCGAGGCATCATTTATAAATTTTCTAGTACCAACACAGTCATCTCTTTGCAATTCACGTTAACCATCAATATTCGTTTTGTATCACCTCCTTGTGATTTCTTAAGAGATTTATTATTCATGCACCGATCCAATCTCTATAGCACCAATCATCTAGCATTCATACTTCGATCATCCAATTGAATATGACATAACTTAATTAGCTATGTCATAATCCCACAATTCTATACTCCACCAAACTTGTTATTCATGCGACAACATCATCTACCGACATGGTCCATTACATATCGCTGCACCTCGATACTTATTTGTATCCCAGCCATTCGACTCTCATACGGAACATCTATTCTTTCCGGCATCAAGGGACAAGTACTCATTCTCTATGCCTCAAATAGTCAGGGGTCATAACTTGTTAATTCGGGACATCAATTTCTTTCAAGCACACTGCACCACGTGCTAAGATCATCTATTCCTCAATCCCATTCTCAATCTTTTGGTCGTTGATGCAACTCTCTGCATCTTCTAAATCATTTGCAACATCCCGATAAGCGTCTAACATCACCATCAATTTTGTCGATATCCAACATGTAATTTCTTTCACTCAATTCCAACATCGTTCAATATTCGGTCCATAGTTATTCTCGCAAAATCTTTCGATAGCAACACTACACCATCATTACTAAGCCTGCCATCCTTCTTACCCGACTGATTCAAGTCTTCGCCTGAATCTAAAATTTATTTCTTCCAACCAAGGCATTCATTCATATTCTCAATTCTCTTATTATCCAACATAATGCTAACCGACAAGGTCTAGCGATGGTTCACCCGAACACATCAAAATCTTGCAACGGGTCATCCGAACTTAATCATCAAGGGACATTCCTAGCCGTCATGTATCAATCATAAGCTAAACTACGATTCGATACCACCCAATACCTTAATAGGTAAAGAAATCACAAAATCATAAACCATCAAGGGTCAAGGGACATCTTATCACGACGAGGGTATATACAATATACCACTCAGAGCTCAAGCCATTCCCGACACAATATTCATTCACATCAAACCAACGTCCAACATGGACAATCCATCCCGCAGTGGTTATGCTGACCACAAATATCGACTCAAGATTCTGTCGATTTTCCATTCACGAAAATCCATGCACATTCTGTTCCAACATACCAAACCGTCACCCATGGTCGATTGTTGCATAACAATCGACTTCAATGAATCCCACACATAAGACATCCAGCATACATCACAAACTTATTATCACATCGCATCATTGTTATTCTTTTTGGTATCTTTTAGAAATTCAACAAAGCACACATATCACAGCCCACATATTTAGACTTATTGTATGGAACACCCAGTGAGCAACTAGAAGGATCAACGGACTTTCAGTCAAGAAAACAACTTAGAATAGTTTGGAAACAACACGGAATAATCGCAGAAGCACTATGAGTCATCATAGAGGCAACTTTGATTTCATCGCGGAAGCAACTTTGAGTATTCGCGGAAGCAACTTTGATTCACCGCGGAAGCAACTTTGAATAATCGCGGAAGCAATCTTTGAATCATCGCGGAAGCAGCTTTGAATCATCTTAGTAGCAACATTGATTCGAAACAAATCGAATAGGAATCCAAGGACGTAAAGCCGTGCTCTGATACCATTATGTCACGTCCCGATCCCGGAGGATCGAAAACTAGCCACTAGGCGTGATGCCGTACAAGTCTAGATTTCACTTATACAAGGCAAAACCATTACAGTTCCTGGTAATTCTCAGAAAACATCGACAACACAGCGAAACCAAGCAGATAAATTGAAGTCACACAATTTATGAAGAAATGTATCTCTTTATTGATAATCAAAATCGATTACAAGACTTGCAGTAGAATACAAAGTTTACAACTGATTACAAGGCTCTTAAATAGCCAACTGAATGTATACACTTGCCCTTTAGGCTACAAATGAATATACCGACTTCTTTACAATGACTTGCCAATTTGGCTACAATCTTACTGGTACATCTGAGTTCCACTGTTTCATACATTATGTCCCGTATAGCAGAAGACATCGTCTTGAAAGAAGAGCTTCTGCACACCCATCCGATTCATCGATGCCAAGCACTTATTCACAGGATTTCCTCCAAGCAAACACCTGTAATATTGCCCACAATGTGGGTCAATACATCATCAATGTACTGGCGAGCGGTGCTGGCCCAACTCACCTAAGAAGACAACAATAAGTAATCATGTTATAGCACATTATTAACAGTGGTCTTTCTCGTTGCCTTAGGGTCAATTTCATGTTATAGCCGACAAGAAGTAAAGCATACAAATCTCATAGCCAACTTAATTTAAAGCATACAGTTATCACCCTTTGGTTTACCCACGGTCGTATAGCCATCCCTGTAAATTTATAATACTTACTCTGCCTGCACAAGACATTGTTAGGAACAATATCATGATTCAATATAAATATCACCGTTCAGGTGATTCTTACCAACAGCCGACATCCTTTCCTGTATTTGAGTAATAACTTACTCTGCCTGCACAAGACATCATTAGCACTGGACCTATCTATATGAAGGTCACTGGCGACACGCCATCTTGGATCATCTTTTGGTGAACGGCTAACTCCAAATGGGGTGCGAATCCATGGGAGGTTTCCGAAATACCGTGCTACTACTTCAGCACCATGGGATTTCAGCGTCCTTTCAGTGGGCGGTAGCAAGCCCCCACTGCAAGTCCTGCAATCCCGATGTCAGTACATCGACACCATCCTTGTTCCCCCTAGGACGAACCGGGTTCCATGGCCCAGAAATACCGTTCGAGAAACCACACCTTGTCGACAAGTTGTCCATGACCATGCAACTTATCTAAGAAGAAAACATATAATGCATGATAAGAAGACTAAGTAATTCAGCCACCATTCTCATTCATATTGCCATCTTGCCATCTTGCCTTGAGCCAATGCTCACATTATCATCTGCCTATCCAGGGTCTTAGTGAGATCAACATTCTACATCGGCACAGGATAATAGAATGTTGTTACCCAATCTCTTTGCCATATTTTTGATACCAAACATCTTTCCAACCAACTCAATGTACTCACCGCCCAGTTCCTGGGACTTAGCATCTGTTTAGCAACTATTCATCAAGCCAAAGCTCGATATACTCACCGCCCAAGTATTTGGGACTTTGCCTTCACCTGTCATGCAATTCATCGCAATAGCGTACAAGCATACAATTCATTTAGCCACAACAGTTTACGTTCAGGTGATTATTATCTTTCATTATCTTTCCAAATTTTATGCAAGGTGTTATTGAACAACGCAATAAGAAACATAAAATACTCATCCTTATTTTAAGCGTGAAGCTAAAGGATCTTTGAAGGGTTCAACACTACTCACATTCATTGGACGATTCCTGCCACGATCGCATAGACTTCCAAGCGATCCTTCGCATATTTCCAAGTCCAACAAGGCTTCATCGAACCAACCATCCATCATAAGGCATCTTGCGGGTCGGGGTACTACAATACGTCCCTTTGGCAATAATTTAAAAGGGTATATAATCGGTATTGGTGATATTGGTAAAGCTCCCTATCCAGTGATTAAAGATGTTTGTCTTGTTACTGAGTTAAAACATAATCTGCTTAGCATAAGCCATTTAGCTGATCACGATTATGGTATTAACTTCGTAAAAGACAAATGTACTATTATGATAGTTCAACTGATAATACTATATTTGAAGGTATTAGAGAAGACAACATTATGTTTTCTATTTGTTGGAAGAAACTAAAATTTCAGGTAGATGCTTAATGGCTAAAAGTGTTGAAAGTCATCTGTGGCATATGAGACTCGGTCACGCAAATATGGACACAATCTCAAGATTATCCACGAAGAAGCTAGTACGCGGTTTACCGGATGTAACATTCAAGAAAGATTCGGTATGCAGCCAATATGAAAAGAACAAAGCAACCAGATCCACATTCAAGTTAGTAAATGCAGTATGTACTACTAGACCTCTACAATTGCTATATATGGACTTATTTGGTCCTAGCAGAGTTGCTAGCCTCGGAGGTAAGTTATATGCTTTTGTAATTGTAGATGATTACTCTAGATACACGTGGGTATACTTTTTGACACGCAAGAATGATGCATTATCCGAATTTGTCACCTTTTGCAAGAAAGTACAGAATAAAAAAGGTTACATGATCACTCGTATTAGAAGCGATCATGGTGGCGAATTCGAGAATGCAGAGTTTGAGCAATTTTGTGACACACAGTTTTGTACACAAGTTATCTTGCCCTAGGACTCCACAACAAAATGGAGTTGTGGAACGTAAGAACAGAACTCTATCCGAAATGGCCAGAGTAATGTTAAACTAGTTTAGTCTACCCAAATATTTCTGGGCTGAAGCTGTCAATACAGCTTGTTTTGTTCTCAATAGAGTTCTAATTCGACCCAAATCGAAGAAGACTCCATTTGAGTTATGGTTTGATGGAATTCCATCAGTTTCATATTTTAGAATATTTGGTTGTAAATGCTTTATTCTTAATACAAAAGATAATTTGGAAAAGTTTGACGAAAAGGCCGATAAAGGTATATTTTTAGGTTATGCGGCCAAGAGCAAAGGATACAAAGTCTTCAACAAACGAACTATGATCATCGAAGAATCAATCAACGTCACCTTTGATGAATTGAATCAAATGACTATCGATAAAAATGACGAAGATCTAACTGTACCAAGCTCAACACCAGCTGATTCTCCAAGAGAAGAACCCGGAAGCAGCTACCTTCGGAGTCTGCCGAAAAGATTAAAATTTACGGCTGATCATCCAAAAGATTTGGTAATTGGTGATATTACCAAAGGTGTAAGTACTCGTACATCCAGTAGAGATATTGTTTCTAGTATTGCATTCATTTCACGGCTAGAACCTAAAACTATTGATGAAGCATGTAGTGATCATTTTTGGTTAGATGCTATGCATGAGGAATTAAACCAATTTGAACGGAATCAAGTTTGGGAACTTGTTCCCAGACCTATTGATAATCTGGTCATTGACACCCGTTGGGTATTCCGAAATAAACTGAACGAGAATGGTTTAGTGACTCGCAATAAGGCTCGACTTGTAACTCAAGGATACAATCAGGAAGAAGGTATCGACTACGATGAGACTTATGCCCCAGTTGCGAGATTAGAATCTATTCGCATGTTATATGCATTTGCATGTTTTCATAATTTCAAATTATTTCAAATGGATGTCAAGAGTACATTTTTAAATAATTTTATAAAAGAAGAAGTTTTTGTAGCACAACCTCCAAGTTTCACAGATTTTAAAAATCCTGATCATGTTTTCAAGTTGAAGAAAGCTTTGTACGGTTTAAAACAAGTCCCTCGTGCTTGGTATGATCGTCTAAGCTCTTTCCTACTTGACAACGGTTTTTCAAAGGGCAAGGTTGACACTACATTTTTTATTAAGTCTTTTAATGACAAGCTTCTCTTAATACAAGTCTATGTTGATGATATTATATTTGGATCTACTGATGAATCTCTTTGTCAAGAATTCTCTAAGTGTATGCAGAATGAGTTTGAGATGAGCATGATGGGAGAGCTAAAATTCTTTTTCGGACTGCAAATCAAACAAACTGACAATGGAACATTCATAAATCAAGCCAAGTACACAAAAGATTTGCTAAAGAAGTTTGATCTGGACAATGTCAAACCTATTGGCACTCCGATGGAAACATCAACAAAGCTTGATATTGATGAACAAGGCAAGCCTGTCGACACACGTAAGTATCGAGGTATGATCGGTAGTTTACTTTATTTAACTGCTAGTCGTCCAGATATTATGTTTAGTGTTTGCCTGTGTGCACATTTTCAAGCTAATCCAAAGAAATCACATCTGTGCGCAGTTAAGCGTATCTTTCGATACCTTAAGGGCACTTCTTCTGTTGGCTTATGGTATCCCAATACCAAGTCCTTTGACCTTATTGGTTACTCGGATGCAGATTTTGCTGGATGCAAAGTTGATAGAAAAAGTACCAGCGGTACATGTCATTTCTTAGGCAAGGCTTTAGTCTCATGGTTTAGTAAAAAGCAAAATTCTGTAGCCCTATCAACAACAGAGGCTGAGTATATCGTCGCAGGACGTTGTTGTGCTCAGATTTTGTGGATGAAACAAACCTTGGAAGACTATGATTTATTTTTCACACATTTCCATTTTTTGATAATACTAGTTCTATTAATTTGACTAAGAATCCAGTATGTCACTCTCGTACTAAGCATATCGAGATCCGACATCATTTTCTTAGAGATCATCATCAGAATGGAGATATTGACCTTGTATACATAGACACTGAGAATCAATTAGCTGACATCTTCACAAAACCTCTAGCAGAAGATCGTTTCAATTATTTACGTCGAGAATTAGGAATTTTGGACGTTAATAATGTTAATTAATTTTATTTTATGATTATATTTCAATACGTAAAAACTGTGTTAGAGACAAGCCAATAAAGAGTCTGTCTGTCACCATAACTACGGTTGAAGCGAAGCGGTATGTAAGCGTTCCCCGGTGAAACTCTGCCAGCTGGGATAGTACTCTTACAGCTAATCTGAGACAGTCGCTGTGTAACGAAATTTAATCTATAAAATAATATTAATTATATTAATTGAAGGTTGAAATTACTAATCTTTGAATTAAACTTTTGAAATGAGTCAATGAAAAAGAAAGTGGCTCAAACCAACTAACAGAACCCCTAGGCGAATTCGGCCTGAGTTCGGACCGAATTCGGCCAGAGTTCGGTTAGTGGTATCTGGTTATATAACCAGAACCCGAGAGCCTCTTCTTATTCATTGCTTCTAAAACCTCTTCCACAGCAACAGCAGTCGCGCGAAGCTCTCCTAACCCTAGTTCTTCACCACTTCATTTCTCCCAATCTACGTGGTGACATCCATCCAAATTTTTGATTCGTGCGGAGATCGTTGTCCTCTACAGCATACTTGAATCTCGGGAGGTATAACTCCGTATTTTTCGTCCTTTCAAATTCGTGCATATTTACTTTATTTGCACAATGCCTAAGGGATTCAACCCCTTCAAGAGGAAGAGGATGACCAATCCTAGTGAGAAAGGATCATCTTCAAATCCACACACGGATTCCCTCTTTTCGCCAGTTGAATAGAGCGATGGCGCGTTCGATGGGTTTTATTTTCAAACTCTAGATCAAGCCCTTCTGTGGTAAGGAGACTTTTCTATGAGATCCATATGCACAGGCGCTTCTATCAAATGGACTATGTTTCCAGATCATCGCCCTTATTTTGAGGCATTAGGGTTATAATATTTTGTTAAACTTTGTTTTCCGGTAGCTACTAATGCCATTAGACTTTTCTATTGCAATATCGTACTAAACACGTTTGACGTAAGTACTCATGTTGGCGGACTAGATATCGAGTTCAATGATGTCCTCTTAGCGGAAATCCTTGGTATTTCTAACGAAGGTGCACCGCTTGATGATATCACTGAATTTGATTTTCCCGACGGCACGATACTTGCTAGTTTCAAAGCTGAACTCTGTGCCCCTGATCGAGTTCTCTCTGGAAAGTTCAAGGCCAATAACTTGAACTTGTTTAGTTATGAATTGTATCGCATCATCTACTCCACTCTCCTTCCGAAGTCTACTTCAAAGGATGATGTCACATCACTTGAGCTGTCTGCTATGTATCATATTCTTAAGGGGATTCCTTTTTCTGCCCCTAAGTCTATTATCCAGATGAAGGGACGTTGTTGTGCAAAAGATAGAAATCTCTCTTATGCGATGATTCTCCCATGCATCTTCCAGCGTTTTGATATTGATCTGTCAACTTGTACTCAAGACCCTGAGCCCAAGTTTCTTAAGCTATCTCGTCGTAGTATGACTGCTGCTGCTCTTCCTACTGCTCCACCTCCTCCACCTACTGAGCAGTATGCCATGACCTTTGATGGCATACACCAGTATCTTTCTGATTTGTACGTCTCGATGACGGATATGGCCCGCGAACGTGAGTTCCGCGATGTCACTCGTTATCAGGCGATAGCAAATTCTCTAGCTGATCTCCGATTTGCTCTGGCTGGACATTCTGCCGGTTCTATTCCTAAAGATCCAGCCTTTTCTGGTTACCGCTGTGAGGATGAGGCTGTTCATGGCTACTTTCAGCCCGGTAACGCTTATGATTGGTATCGCAGTTCTGGTGCTACTCTACACCCTTCTGGAGCTGGCACTTCTGGAGGAGGTCCTTCTGGACATGCCGGTCATGCTGCTGATAATGATGATGATGAGGATGATGAGGAGATGTGATGATGTATTAGCTGATTTTGAGACTTAGTTATTGTCTACTGTACACTTGAAAATGCTCCGACATTCCAACTTTCTTTCTTTTTAGCTTTTATTATCAGTTTTTTTTAGGACTTGTACTGGATATTTCTTGATGTCTCTTGAACATCATTTTATTTTTATGGGATGCATAGTTTATCTTTCATATCAGTTTATTTATTCTTTATAGCATCTTTATCTGCTTCTATATATAAACTGCCTGTGAAATACTTCTCTGTTATGTCTTGTATATTCTCACTCATGAGATATTATTTTCTTGTGTTTCTTCACTGTTGTAGCTTATGCATTAATTGCGGGGGAGCCTATTTCTTCACAATTATTTTGCTAAGTGACAACGGGGGAGAAAAAGGATCTAACATTTTGTTTTGAGGATAATACAGGGATTGAACAATTTTTGTGGTATCTTATCTCAAAAGATGTTATATCATTCATAGTTTGTCAATTATCAAAATAGAGGAGATTGTTGGCCCATTGGTCATATGGTCAAACTGATTTTAATAATTGATCAAACTTTGTCTCGATATATGGAGCTAGTCAGGATATCTTAGACTCTTGGACATGATCAAGAACGGCTATCTACTCAGTTCAAGACCGAAGCGTTGTTTGCCTGTTCGAGTCTGTATTTCTTTGAGCAATGTAATCTTTTATTTTATTGAGTCTAGAAATATATTATACACCGAGTCGTACTAGCAAATAAGCTATTCCAAAATGATTTCAAAATGTTTTTAAAATGTCCTTAGTTTTGAAAAATATTCGTATTTACAAAGCCCAAAAAGGTTTTCAAAATTCCCCAAAATCTATTTTAAAAAATCCTAACCAAACCCTGACAGAAATCGGCCAGAGTTCGGCCAGAGTTCGGTTAGTGGCCGTTTTGATTTTTGAATTTTGGAACTTGGTCCTCATGCAGTTGCAGATTTGACCGAGATTTGCTCATCGAGTTCTGCCCGAATTCTGTCCAAATTCTGCCAGAATTCTGTCTTTGGAACTCCTATAAGTAGAGAAGGATTTCGATCTTTTTAACATACCAATTTACTTTCAATCTTCTCTCTATTTAAAGCATACTGTCTTCCAAAGAGTTTTCTCGAGCTTTAATTTCAGATCCCAAGCCAGTTACAATCCTTAGTCGATTTTCTAGTGCGGTACGGTCTAGAAGTTTCAGAGTGATTGTAATCAGAGGCTTGATAGAAGAATACCTCTTCATAATTGAAGTTGGACGAGTTCTTCGTATCAAAGCTCGCGTTGTAGAAGTTGCAAGGACTTCGTAAGAAAACTTGCGATTTTACAATAGTGGATTCAACTGGTAGCAAGAGTTCTACCGACTGGACTAGTCCTCAACAGAGGGAAACCAGTATACATCGCTGTCTTTGTGTTTATTTCTATTCTCTCTGCCTTTACATTATTTAGTTGTGATTATTATTCTGTGATCTTGCTGCTAATAATTTTTAATTAGCATTATTCCGCTGCCAACTCTATTCACCCCCTCTAGAGTATTGCGCTTTACGATTTCGTTCCTACAATCTAATGGTTGGTAACCCTAGCCCCACATGTAACGTGTCGTAGGGGTCCCTAGGTACCTACCACGACATGACACAACGTGTCCAAGAGTAAAAATACCAATTCGGGTAAGTGTGTGTAGTGACAGTGTCGTACACATGTTCGAACATGTATAGGACACGACACAGTGTCTAAGAGTCTCGTGATCACGTGTCCAGGTTTGCCTAGGGTTTGTCTAGGGTTAGGATAGCGTGTCTCGTGTCCACGTCTCCTCACGTGTCGACACGAGACCCGTATCAGTCGAGTTTCTCGACTGATACACACTTTTTGTAGGAACGAAATAGTAAAGCGTAATACTCTAGAGGGGGTGAATAGAGTTGGCAGCGGAATAATGCTAATTAAAAATGTTAGCAGCACAACACAGAATATTAATCACAACTAAAATAATGTAAAGACAGAGTTAAGAGAGCAAACGCAAAGACAGCGATGTATACTGGTATCCCTCTGTTGAGGACTAATCCAGTCGGTAGAACTCTTGCTACCAGTTGAATCCACTATTGGAAAAACTGCAAGTTTTCTTACGAAGTCCTTGCAACTTCTACAATGCGAGCTTTGATACGAAACTCGTCCAACTTCAAATGTGAAGAGGTATTCTTCAATCAAGCCTTCTGATTACAATCTCTCAGAAACTTCTAGACCGTACCGCACTGGCAAATTGACTAGAGGATTGTAACTGGCTTGGGATCTGAAATTGAAAGCTCTAGAAAACTTTTTGGAAGACTGAAAGCTTTAGATAGAGAGAAGATTGAAAGTGAATGAGTGAGTTGAAATGATCGAAATTCTTCTCTATTTATAGGAGTTCCAAAGGCAGACTTCTGACAGAATTCGGACAGAATTCGGACAGAACTCTTTGAGCAAATCTCGGTCAAATCCGCAACTGCAGGAGGACCAAGTTCCAAGGATTCAAAATCACAACGGCCACTAACCGAACTCTAGCCGAACTCTGGCCGAACTCGGTCCGAGTTCTGTCAGGGTTAAGTCAGGGTTTAGTTAGGGTTTTGAAAAAGCTTTTGGTGATCTTTGAAAACTTTTTTGAAAACCTTTTTGTAAACCTTTTTGTAAACCTTTTGTAAACCTTTTTGAGAGGTCATCTTAAAAACATTTTGAACTCATTTAAGGGATAGCCTATTTGCCAGTACGACTCGGTGTACAACATATTCCTAGACTCAAATAAAATGAAAAATACATTGCATAAGGAATTACAGACTCGAGTAGGCAAACAGATCTTCGGTCTTGAATTTAGTGGATAGCCAATCTTGATCATGTCCAAGAATCCGAGATGTCCCGTATATCCGGACAGAGTTTGATCAATTATTAAAATTAGGTTGACCATATGACCAATGGGCCAACAATCTCCCCCATTTTGATAATTGACAAACTATGAATGATATAACATTAAGCTTGTTCAAAAATATCAAAAAGTAGAAGTAGAATTGTTTATATCCTGTATTCTCAAAAAAATGTTAGATCTTTAATTTTCTCCCCCTTTGTCACTTAGCAAAAATTGCAAAAGATAAAGCTCCCCCGCAATCAAATGCATAAGTAACAAATAGTGAAAAAACTAATAAAAATAAGGCATAATACTAGAGAAATATTGCAGGCATGTAAAATCATCACAGGCATGTAATTTCACAGACAGTTAGAAAGAATGAAGCAACATAGAGAGAAAGTGCTAGCATAAATGAAACTGAAACATAGTGATGAAATAAACTGGAATGCCATAAACTGAGGCAAAATAAAACATGTCCATGCAAATAAATAAGTACTGAAGCAAACTACAAAGTGCTGATAATAATCAAAAAGTACTGATAAAAAACTTGGAATATTGGAGCATTTCCAAGTGTACAATAAAATATCACTCAAAATCAGATAGTCACATCTCCTCATCATCATCATCATCAACATCATCAGCAGCTCGACCAGCATATCCTGAAGGACCAGCTCCAGAGGTAACAGCGCCAGAAGGATGTGGAGGGGCGCCAGCATAGAACTCACCAACATAATCACGATGTGGAGCACGGTCAGGACGGTACCAATCATGGCGTTACCGGGCTGGAAGTAGGCATGAACAGCTCATCCTCACAGCGGTAACCAGAGAAAGGATCTCTAGGGATGGAACCGGCTGAATGACCAGTCTGGGCGAAATGAAGATCAGCTAAGGAATTTGCAAGCGCCTGATAACGGGTGACGTCGCGGAACTCACGCTCGCGAGCCATGTCCGTCATCGAGACGTGCAAAGCAGATAAATGCTGATGTATGCCCTCAAATGTCATGGCATACTGATGAGGTGGTAGAGGAGGTGCAGAAGGAGGAGCAGTAGGTGGAGCTGTAGCAGTCATGCTACGACGAGATAACTGAAGGAACTTGGGCTCAGGGTCCTGAGTACAAGTCGACAGATCGATATCGAAGCGCTGAAAGATGCGTGGGAGAATCATCACGTAAGAGAGATTTCTATCTCTTGCACGACAACGACCCATCATCTGAATCATGGTCTTAGGGGCAGAAAATGGAATCCCCTTAAGAATATGGTACATGGCGGACAGCTCAAGAGAAGTCACATCATCCTTGGAAGTGGATTTTGGAAGGATAGTGGAATAGATGATGCGATACAATTTATAGTTAAACAAGTTCAGGTTGTTAGCCTTGAACTTTTCAGAGCGTACTCTATCAGGTGCACAGAGTTCCGCTTTGAAACTTGCGAGTGTCGTGCCTTCGGGGAAATCAATTCAGTGATATCGACTAGCGGTTCACCTTCGTTAGGGATACCAAGGATCTCCGCTAAGAGGTTATCATCGAAATTGATATCAATACCTCCAACATGAGTGCTCACATCAAAAGTGTCTAATATGAGATTGCAATAAAATAATCTAATGGCATTAGTTGCTATAGGGAAGCATATTTGAACAAAAATATGTACCCTAATACCTCAAAGAAAAGGCGGTGGTCAGGAAATACAGTCCATTTGACTGGAGCACCTGTGCATATGGATCTCATGGAGAAGTCTCCATACCACAGTAGGGCTTGGTCTAGGGTTTGGAAGAAAAACCCGTCGAACGCACCGTCGCTCGTTTGGACTGGCGAGAAGAGGGAATCCGTATGCGGATGCGAAGATGACCTTCCTCACTAGGAGTCGTCTTCTTCCTCTTAGATGGATTGAATTTGGGTGCCATTTGTGGAAATTGAAATAAAAATGCACTAATTGAAAAGTGGAGAAAGATGGAGTTATATCTCCCGAGATCAAAGTATGTCGAAGAGGACGATGATCTCCGCACGATTCCAAATTTTGGAAAGATTTCACCACTTGGATTAGAAGGAATAGGGTGGTGAAGAACTAGGGTTTTGGTGCTCGGTTCGGCTGCTACTGCTGTTTGAAAGAAATTTGGAAGCAATGAAGAAGAGGGGCTCTCGGGTTCTGGATATATAGCCTGATACCCTCAACCGAACTCGGGCCGAATTCGGTCAGAGCTCTGGCCGAATTCGCCTAGGGTTCTATAAAGTTGATTTTTGCCATTTTTCATTGTCATTTCAAATATTTAATTCAAAGATTAGTTATTTTAGCCTTCAATTAACATAATTAATATTATTTTATGAATTAAATGTCGTTACACAGCGACTGTCTCAGATTAGCTGTAGGAGTACTGTCCCAGCTGGCGGAGGTTCACCGGGGAACTCTTAAGTACCGCTTCGCTTCAACCGTAGTTGTGGTGACAGACAGACTCTTTATTGCTTGCTCTAACACAGTTTTTACGTAATGATATATAATCATAAAATAAAATTAATTAATATTATTGACGTCCAAAATTCCTAATTCTCGACGTAAATAATTGAAACGATCTTCCACTAGAGGTTTAGTGAAGATGTCAGCTAGTTGATTTTCAGTATCTATGTACACAAGGTTTATATCTCCATTTTGATGATGATCTCTAAGAAAGTGATGTCGAATCTTGATATGTTTAGTACGAGAGTGACATACTGGATTCTTAGTCAAATTAATAGTGCTCGTGTTATCACAAAAAAGGGAATATGTGTGTAAAATAAATCATAGTCTCCTAGGGTTTGTTTCATCCACAAAATCTGAGCACAACAACGTCCTGCGGCGATGTACTCAGCCTCTGTTGTTGATAGGGCTACAGAATTTTGCTTTTTACTAAACCATGAGACTAAAGCCTTGCCTAAGAAATGACAAGTGCCACTGGTACTTTTTCTATCAACTTTGCATCCAACAAATCTGCATCCGAATAACCAATAAGGTCAAAGGACTTAGTTTTGGGATACCACAAGCCAATAGAAGAAGTGCCCTTAAGGTATCGAAAGATACGCTTAACTGCGGACAGATGTGATTCCTTTGGGTTAGCTTGAAAACGTGCACACAGGCAAACACTAAATATTATATCTGGACGACTAGCAGTTAAATAAAGTAAACTACCAATCATACCTCGATACTTACGTATGTCGACTGGCTTGCCTTGTTCATCTGAATCAAGCTTGGTTGAAGTTGCCATTGGAGTGCCAATAGGTTTGACATTGTCCAGATCAAACTTCTTTAGCAGGTCTTTTGTATACTTGGCTTGATTTATGAACGTCCCATTATCAGTTTGTTTGATTTGCAGTCCGAGAAAGAATTTCAGCTCTTCCATCATGCTCATCTCAAACTCATTCTGCATACACTTAGAAAATTCTTGACACAGAGATTCATCAGTAGATCTAAATATAATCATCACAATAGATTTGAATTAAAAGAAGTTTGCCATTAAAAGACTTAATAAACAGTGTAGTGTCAACCTTGCCTTTTGAAAAGCCGTTGTCAAGTAGAAAAGAGCTTAGACGATCATACCAAGCACGAGGTGCTTGTTTTAAACCGTATAAAGCTTTCTTCAACTTGAAAACATGATATAGGTTTTTGAAATCAGTGAAACCTGGAGGTTGTGCTACAAAAACTTCTTCTTTTATAAACCATTTAAAAAAGCACTCTTAACATCCATTTGAAAAAGTTTAAAATCATGAAACATGCAAATGCACATAACATGTGAATGGATTCTAATCTCGCAATTGGGGCATAAGTCTCATCGTAGTCGATACCTTCTTCTTGATTGTATCCTTGAGCTACGAGTCGAGCCTTATTACGAGTCACTAAACCATTTCATTTAGTTTTTTCAGAATACCCAACGGGTGCCAATGACCGGATGATCAATAGGCCTGGGAACAAGTTCCCAAACTTGATTCCGTTCAAATTGGTTTAATTCCTCTTGCATAGCATCTATCCAAAAACTATCACTACATGCTTCATCAATAGTTTTAGGTTCTAGCTGTGTATTAATGTAACACTAGAAACAATATCTCTACTGGATGTACGAGTACTTACTCCTTTGGTAATATCACCAATTACCAAATCTTTGGATGATCAGCTGTAAATTTTAACCTTTTCGGTAGATTCTGAAGGTAGCTGGTTCCTGGATCTTCTCTAGGAGGTTCAGCTAGTGCAGAGCTTGGTTGAGAATCAGCTGGAGTTATGCTTGGTACAGATGTATCTTCGTCATTGTCATCGATAGTCATTTGATTCAATTCATCAAAAGTGACATTGATTGATGATCATGGTACGTTTGTGAAGACTCTGTATCCTTTGCTTTTGGCCGCATAACCTAAAAATATACCTTCATCGGCCTTTTCATCAAATTTTCCCAAATTGTCTTTTGTATTAAGAATAAAACATTTACAGCCAAATATTCTAAAGTATGAAACTGAAGGAATTCTATCAAACCATAACTCAAATGGAGTCTTCTTCGATTTGGGTCGAATTAGAACTCTATTGAATACAAAGCAAGCTGTATTGACAGCTTCAGCCCAAAAATATTTGGGTAGACTAAATTGGTTTAACATCACTCTGGCCATTTCGGTTAGAGTTCTGTTCTTACGTTCCATAACTCCATTTTGTTGTGGAGTCCTAGGACAGGAGAACTCGTGTATAAAACCATGTGTGTCACAAAATTGCTCAAAATCAGCATTCTCGAATTCGCCTCCATGATCGCTTCTTATGCGAGTGATCATGTAACCTTTTTCATTCTGTACTTTCTTGTAAAAGGCGACAAATTCGGATAATGCATCTTCTTGCGTGTCAAGAAATATACCCACGTGTATCTAGAGAAATCATCTACAATTACGAAAGCATAAAGTTTACCTCCGAGGCTAGCAACTCTGCTAGGACCAAATAAGTCCATATGAAGCAATTGTAGAGGTCTAGTAGTACATACTGCGTTTACTGATTTGAATGTGGATCTGGTAGCTTTGTTCCTTTCACATTGACTGCATACCGAATCCTTCTTGAATGTAATGTCCGGTAAACCGCGTAAGCTTCTTTGTGGATAATCTTGATATTGTATCCATATTAGCGTGACCGAGTCTCATATGCCACAGATGACTCTCATCACTCTTGGCCATTAAGCATCTACCTGAAATGTTAGTTTCTTCTAACAAATAGAAAATATATATTGTCTTCCCTGATACCTTCAAAGATAGTACTACCAGTTGAGCTATCAACTATAGTACATTTGTCTTTGCCAAAGTTGATTCCATAACCATGATCAGCTAGGTGACTTATGCTGAGTAGGTTATGTTTCAACTCGGTAACCAGACAGACATCCTTAATCACAGGATAGGGAGACTTACCAATATCACCGATACCAATAATATACCCTTTCAAGTTATTATCGAAGGAGACATAGCCTTCCTTCTTTTTCTTCGACAGTGTTGCAAATAGGGTAACGTTACCGGTCATATGCCGTGAGCAACCGCTGTCGAGGATCTTTGCTTCTAGCATGTGAAGGGTGTTCCACCTACAAAACAGTTTGCAGATGAAACTTTGGTACCCATTTCTTGTAGGGTCCTGAATTGTTAGCTTTAGGTATCCAAGCATAAACATTTAAATCAACAAGCTTTCTCATTCTACATGCAGATGATATATGACCAATGAGGCCACAATAATGACATTGTGCATGTCGAGTGTTGAAAGCTGAGTGGTGTGCATGGTTGGTAGGTTTAGGTTTTCTAGTATAGAAGAAAGTATACCTATAATCTTGTTTGGGCTTAACCTTTTGGGGTAAAGGTTTTATATGGTTAGGTCTGACAGTGTTTGGCTTGGAAATGTTCCGATTTTTCGGTAAGTGACACGTGTTAGGGAAGGAAGCAGCAGGCTCAGGCTGTTTTCCTAACCTAATTTCCAATCTTTTGGAAGTGTCATACAACTTAGTATAATCAGAAGTAAGTGATTCCATTCTGATTTGTGCACATCGAAGACTTTTTTTTCTCTATAGAAAGTTCTTCCTTGAGTTGGTCAATAATTTGTCTTTCTCTTCAGATGACTTGGTAGTCTCGTGTAATAAGAGCTTTATTGAAGAAAGCTCACCAGACTCACTAAAATTATTTCTAACCTTAGCTAGTAGGTCGGTAAGTCTACCTATTTCACCTTTGTACTATTTGAGTACCTTCTTAGCGGTCTGATACTTACTACGCAGTTTCCTGTAATCAGTCATCAGGTCACTGAAGGCATCTCCTAATTGCTCAAAGGTGAAGTCATCATAAGTATCAACTACAGGTTCAGTAGGTACCTGATCGGATGCCATAAAGCATACGTTTGCAGTGTCCTCTGATTGTTCGTCTTCTGAGTCGCTGGCTTCACTTTCATGCCATATGCTAGTGTTGGCATATTTCCGTGATGTTGATCTCTTCAGGTTCCCTTTTTCATACCTGTTGCTCTTCTTGCTTGATGATGAGTTTGTGTGACAATCCTTCTTTATGTGTCCCTTCTTCTTGCTACCATAGCAGACAGCATCTTCTTGATACCAGTTGTTGCTGTTGTTCTCTTTGACTCTCTTCTTATGTCTCATGAATCTTTTGAACTTCCTTGCTAGGAGTCCTTGATCTTCAGCGTCAGATCCACTGCTGTCTGAGTCACCTTCAGCAGCTTTTCTGTGCTGAGCCTTGAGAGCGATTGTCTTCTCCTTTGGTGCAGGCTCTTCAAAATCTTGTAGCTCCAGTTCATGAGTGAGTAGCTTACCCCTGAGTACTTCGAAGGACATAGTTGTGAGGTCGTTCCCTTCAATGATTGCAGTAGCCTTTGGAATCCAGTTCTTGGTGAGAGCTCGCAGGAGTTTGCGAATCTTTTTATGGTTACTGTAATCTTTGCCTAGGGAGGACAAAAGATTTACAATAAGAACCTCTCGAACATTTGTGTAACTGTTTCGTTGGGCTTCATCTTGAACGCCTCGTACTCTTGAGTAAGTCTGCTGACTTTAGATTCCTTGACTTGAGTCGTGCCTTCATGTGTGACTTCAAGTATCTTCTACACATCATTAGCCGTTGTGCAGATAGACACCCTGTTAAATTCAGTTCTGTCTAAAGCACAAAAAAGAGCATTAATGGCACGTGCGTCAAGACTGGCCCTTTTTTTTTCTTCCTCTGTATATCTGCTATGGGGGTTTTCAACTAAAACTCCATCAACATTTATACGAGGTGGCTTTTGATAGCCATCAAGAACAATGGACCATAAATCAAAGTCAAGAGATTTCAAGAAGAAACTCATCCGTGTTTTCCAATATGTATAATTCGTACCATCAAACAGTGGGGGTCTATTTGTGGCCTGGCCTTCACTTGTGAATTTTACAGTTGCCATGTGTTGTGCTGTGATCTATATAACAGTTAATTAAAATGAATAAATAATTGCACTGTTACCTTTGCTTTACCTGTAACACCCGCTCTGATACCAATTGTAGGAACGAAATAGTAAAGCGTAATACTCTAGAGGGGGGTGAATAGAGTTGGCAGCGGAATAATTAAAAATGTTAGCAGCACAAACACAGAATATTAATCACAACTAAAATAATGTAAAGACAGAGTTAAGAGAGCAAATGCAAAGACAGCGATGCATACTGGTATCCCTCTGTTGAGGACTAATCCAGTCGGTAGAACTCTTGCTACCAGTTGAATCCACTATTGGAAAAACTGTAAGTTTTTTTACGAAGTCCTTGCAATTTCTACAACGCGAGCTTTGATACGAAGAACTTGTCCAACTTCAAATGTGAAGAGGTATTCTTCAATCAAGCCTTCTGATTACAATCTCTCAGAAACTTCTAGACCGTACCGCACTGGCAAATTGACTAGAGGATTGTAACTGGCTTGGGATCTGAAATTGAAAGCTCTAGAAAACTCTTTAGAAGACTGAAAGCTTTAGATAGAGAGAAGATTGAAAGTGAATGAGTGAGTTGAAATGATCGAAATCCTTCTCTATTTATAGGAGTTCCAAAGGCAGACTTCTGACAGAATTCGGGCAGAATTCGGACAGAACTCTTTGAGCAAATCTCGGTCAAATCCGCAACTGCAGGAGGACCAAGTTCCAAGGATTCAAAATCACAACGGCCACTAACCGAACTCTGGCCGAACTCTGGCCGAACTCGGTCCGAGTTCTGTCAGGGTTAAGTCAGGGTTTAGTTAGGGTTTTGAAAAAGCTTTTGGTGATCTTTGAAAACCTTTTTGAAAACCTTTTTGTAAACCTTTTTAAGAGGTCATTTTAAAAACATTTTGAACTCATTTAAGGGATAGCCTATTTGCCAGTACGACTCGGTGTACAACATATTCCTAGACTCAAAAAAATAAAAAATACATTGCATAAGGAATTACAGACTCGAGTAGGCAAACAGATCTTCGGTCTTGAATTTAGTGGATAGCCAATCTTGATCATGTCCAAGAATCCGATATGTCCCGTATATCCAGACAGAGTTTGATCAATTATTAAAATCAGGTTGACCATATGACCAATGGGCCAACAGGTTTAGCACCGCGTCTTGCAGTGGTTCACGTGTCTCGTGGACACGACACGAGCCACGTTGGGCCTCGTGGTCATGTCCACGTGTAGCCCACGTATTGGGCTACATACTCGTGTTAACACGTGGTGTCCTCAATGTGTCCAGAGTCGACACGAATTACGTGTCAGTGCTCAAAACTGTGTTCGTGCAGTGCAGTGAGGAACCAGTACGAGCGCGATTACTTCGCGCACAGTGAACGAAATCTTGTAAAATTTTGTGTGGGTAATGGCAGACAATGCCCACACGTGTCCACAAAAAATCAGCTCACGAGAGTCCGTGTCATGTCCTGTGTCGACCCCGAGCAGCAGGGCAGCGCACCGGGGCCTCGTGCGTGTTGTGTGTCTAAATATGGACACGAACGTGTCCAGAAATGTGCTCAGTAGGAAACAAAATCAATAAACACATAAAACAATATTTCCATTCAAATATTTTTCAAAAACAACATAAAAATTTCCTTTGAGGCATTTCAACAAACACATGAATACATAGACCGATACGTGTCCAATACGGACACCAAATGGACACGAAATTCACCCAAATTTTGGGGACAGCTAGGGGACTGCTAAACCTAGCCTAATATGCAAAGAAATCAAAATAATGATGCAATTTAAAGGGTTTTACCTATAGGTGAAAATTGTATGGAAAAGCTCCAAATGGGGGGTGTTCCTCTTGATGGCCAAATTCTCCAAATGAACCCAAAACTGAGATTTACCTCCAGAATAATAAATACACAGAAATTAGAACCTAATGCAAAGACTAGGATTAAAAGGAATTAAAATGGATTTATGGGGATTTTTGGAAGGGGAAAATACCTTTCTTTTCCTAGGTGTTGAAATAAAATAAAGAAAGAGGCAAGCCCTAATGAATAAGTATTTATATAGGGTGGGGATCCCTATGCGGCTGGTCATTTAGGGTTTAGTTAGGGTTAGGGTGTCAAATCATGGGCCATGGGCCATGTCACAAGTCATTAAGTCCTTAAATCACTAGTCATTTCATTAAACCATAAACTATGAAATAATTTCACTTAAACTAATCCTCATAATCCAAAATTAGTTTCTAAGTGACTAAAGTAGGTTAACCTAGGTTAGACTAGGGTCACCATAGCTAGGGTTAGCTTCTAGGTTAGTCCACTAGGTCTCAACAAGTCAAGGTCAAACTAGAATTCACCAATTCAATAAATCATCAAATAATTCAAATAAGTCAAAATGACCAAATTACCCTTAGGCTAAAAATGATAATTAATCATCCTAATGACATGGTTAGGCTCTAGGTCATTCAGTCACTAGGGTTTCACTAGCAGCACATCAAAATCACAAGTCATGACTTAAAACAGTTTTTAAATAGTTTAGAAATGATTAAAAATCACCAAAATCATAATTTAAAATAAATATCAATAAATAATAATTATAATTACAAAATTTTAAAATTATCCTCATCTGAAAAATTGGGTGTTACACACCATTCGACGGCTTAGCGACGGATTGCCATCATTAAGAATCGTACATTTAGCGACAGCTAGATGACGGATTTTTGTCAAATCAAGTGTCAGAAAGTTTCTGATACTACTTTTTAGCGACGGACGAGTCTGTTGCTAATACGTCGGTAACTGCGTATCAGAGAGTTTCTGATACACAAAATCAGTCGCCAATCCGTCGCTAATAGTCGCTAATACTCGACGGCAGGGCGACGGATTAGCGACGGTATATCCGTCGCTTAGGCTCTGGAAATCTTCATGTTTCCAGCACCTTAGCAATGGTTAATCCGTCGCTAGGTTGTCATAAATTAGTCACTAATGCGGCGACGTAGCGACGGAATATCCGTCGCATAGGTTCTGGAAATCTTCATAGTTCCAGAACATTGTCGACGGATATTCCGTCGCTAATCCATCGACATCCGTCGCTAACTAGAAATTCTCCAGTTAGCGACGGATATTCCGTCGCTCTGCCGTCGCCTTCCGTCGCTTGGTAGACGCAAGTCCGACGCTAACTGAAAAAGTTTTAAAAAAATTTCTTACATAAAACAGCATTCCCTGTTCGTACAACATCCAAAACATCGAAACATCATAATATGCATCACACCTCACACAAACCTACAAACCAATATACATCACATACATTATACAAATATTTACATCACACAAACCAACATGCATCACACACTAATATCCAAGCATCCATCACAAACTATATCAAATATCAACCATTATCCCAAACATTCACCAATATCCATGTGACAATATTTGAAATTCACAAATATTCAACATTTAAAAATATTTCCAAACATTCAAATACAATAACATCAATGAGAATGAGGAGGTGGATCGTCCGCTGATGGTAATCCCTGCTGCGCCCGACGAAGATACTTCTCCACCATGTGTGCCAGTAGGGTATCAAAGACATGACCTGGAAGTTGGCGTAACTGCTCTGGCGACATCATGTCAAGGAGTGTCGTCATAGCAGGAGACAGTATCAGAGGGGCAGCATGGTCAAAAGAAAAACCCCCGACGAAAGGACCGGGAATATCCGAAGCACCGGGAGCAGCAGTAGACGGACCGAGAGCAGAAGAACCGGGAGCAGACAGACCAAGAGTAGAAGAACCGGGAGCAGTAGAAGGATGCAGATAGTACGTGGTCATATGCTCCCGCAAGTCCGACACGCCCGTAAGAATCGCAAGCTGTGTCCTCACATCATCGCCTGCCGGGGCCACGGAAGGAGGAGGCTGGGGCGGTGGAAATCTCAGAATCGACGCCTGCAACGACGCCATGCACATCCGTAGAGGCGCCCTTTCCTAAAGCCGCCGACGGTATCTACGAACATGTCATCGAAGCGAGCGGCCATAGAAGAGGATGCTTGGTGGGGCATCGTTTCGTCGACTTCCTCGACAGCAGGGGCTTAACGTCTAAGGGCCTCACGATATACAGCCTATCCAATGAATGTGTTTATACTATAAGTTTTCCTAAGTTATAATCTAAATCCTATGTTTCCCTAAGTTATAGTCTGAATCCTAAGTTTACCCTAATTAACAATACTTATAATTCTAACATAAATGTCATAAACGTAAGTACTTACATCAATTTCCTTGACCCTCTCGTCGACGAAGCTCCCGTTCTTCTGCCTCTTATGCGTATACTGTAATACATTATGCATGGTGACCGAGTCCGCCTTTTCCCTCCTTTACCGGCCGTTGGGTCTGTATACGAAATATTCGTAGAATTTAATTAACTTCGTTTATTAATAGTACCGAATTAGATAGTAGAATAAATTTGTGATATCTCACCAAATCTGCACGCGTCTGCATGGGGCCTTGATCCCCCCATATGCAGACCCGCGGTCCGTCGATTTGCCTTCGCTTTTCCGATTTTTGCTTGTACGCAGGAGTATCCATCTTCTCCAAGATCTGATCATAATACTCCTATCGGATCCATCTTCTCGAATGCCCCAAGCGAAGGTTATACACCGTATCCGTATCTTTTTTCCGACGGCTCGTGTAACACCTCAGAACCAAAATACTGGAGAGCGGGGGTGTACATAGCGGCTACGTATATTGAAGTACAACCCACTCTCTATACGGTCACGGCTTTAGATACATGAGGGTTTAATACAAGCATCAATCTCCTACGGTCATGAACAAGCCTATAGTCTCAATCTCAAGCAAGCAATAATAGTTACAAGATGTCAGAGCACCATATATAATAGTAAGGCGTCCCATACATTACATATTCGGATGATCATGAAGCTAGTCGTACAAAATATCAAGACTAGCAAGAGTTTTAGTCATACATGATTAACCCTGGTTGTCAATCATGTTACAGTCCATAGGTAGACGTAATTAAAGGTGCAATCGAGCTAAACACGAGCTCGCCGGCTAAACGTCTCAAAAGAATAATTTTACATAGAGTGGGAGAGCCAAAAATAAACCCACTCGTGCCAGGGTTACGCCTGGTGGTCACCATCTGGCTGGAAGTAGGTAGATCCTCTGGAGCTGCTTCGATATCTGGCCATACAAAACCAGCTGGGTCAGACCCCAGAAAGAGCAAGTACCACAAAGGAGGCTTCACCTAGGAACTAAAACCAGTATTTAACAATTTAATATTAAAGATAATTATAAAGGAAACTGATAATAACAGGGACAATAATAATAAATTGAGTACGAAGAAACCATTCAAGTAGACAGATTGCAACCCTTAAACCAAACAAGGGTCGGGTTGCAACCCTTCACCAGAATAAGAAACCCATCTCAAATACTATTGATAAAGTAATAAGACAATAAATGAAGAGAGGACACAGAACTGCTTCGGGAGCCAGTTACAACCGTTAAACTAAACAAGGACCGGGGTTGTAACCTTTGCCTGAACAAACTGGACCCCTGATCTTTATTTGTAACACCCTGGGTGCTGTCGCAGGCACCCAAAATAAAACTTACTCTTAAAATTTATGTAGTAGAGAGAGTAAGGATCGATCCCACGGAGAGCAATTAGTATAAATTTTATGCTATGTGAACAAGGATTGGAGAGAGAGTTTGAAAAGAAAATTTAAGAAGAGCTAAAGCATTAAGTATTAAAATCCATCAAGGGACAAATATTGGTCTCAGATGAACATTCACCATTGGAAATCATAAAATTTGATCATTAATGCAAGCATACATTAAATCGGTACTTTGAAACATTTACCGTTGGAAGTATCTTCCTATCTCTCTTAGGCTTAGTTAATCAGATACAAGCGACCTAATTAACTTACTTACTAAATATCTAAGACAAGCGCTATAGATTTAATCTAGCAAGTTCTTAAAACAAAGAGATCGATAAAGCAAAACAATACAAGCACAGCGGTTGCATTTAATTTTGTCAAACGTTTTTCTCCTAAGATCTAATAAACAAAAGCAGTTTATTAAGCTGGTTGCTCACAAATTAGAAACATCAAACTATTACGGATTTGATATCTAATTTAGCGGTAGATCGAAATGAATAATAAAACTAGGAGGCCTTCTAGTAATTAAACAAAAACAATCATAAAGTTGGCACAGAAAAACATTCAATATTCAAAGTAAACTCAAATATATAAAGCAATTTAGATCTCACAAGTTTATTGATTCCAAGGCTTTTGTACACTTCGACCAACAAGACTTCTAGCAGCACATGTTCTTCAAAACTTGAAAAGAAAAGTTGAAGAAAGAGAAGAAGAGTTGTGTTGTGTGTCTTCTCATGATTTCTACCCCTTTTATACACCATAAATTAGTTGTCAAGCCCACAAATCTTCACACATAACCTCTAAAAGTTACAACTTCTCAAACCAAATAGAATAAGTCATAGAATAAGTAGGAACATGGTTGTTTTGGTTCCTATTTTGTTCACAGCATCTTTGACCCAACTTCAAGTCTGATTTCGTCCATGATGCAGCTTGTTTGCGCAAAACAAAGTATAAAGTTTAGCCTGTGTCTTAGCTTTCAAAACTTTTTGAATCACCTCCATTGCTTTTCGGATGAGAAAGTATGCCTATTTCGGTGACAGGTGTCAAAACTGTCCATAATTGCATTTTAGCTCCATTTTACACATAGTGTCTCCAAATTCATCCTACAGCAAAATATAAATATAATGAGTACCTATAGTCATAAAATGAGCATAAAATGATGAACATTAAGGGATAAAAATATAACATTTTACGTTCTCATCAAATACCCCACACTTAACTTTTGTTCGTCCTCGGACAAAATTCTAATTTATTATTTTCAAAACAAAAATCAAGGTTGTAATGTCATAAATAAAGAATAACCATGCTCTTCAAAACTCATAACATATCATGAAAACATATTCTTAAACAACTTCTAATTACTTAGTAAGTAATTTTATTTGAAGGTAGAGTAAACTAAATTGGAGACCCTCACGGGAATAAACACTCAAACTCTCGTATTTGAAGGGTAGTGTTTCGCTCAAATTCATTCCAATAGAAATGATATACCATAAGCTTGCATATTTTCTCATTCTCCACCACTTGGATCACATGCATAAATAAATCATAAGGACTTTTTATATGGGTTGTAGCGGGGCTTAGGATTAAGGTAGGAGATATTTTGGGAGTGTAGCTCAAAAGCATCAAAACTAGTGGAGCAAAAATGATTTAACTCAAGCTCGCATATATAAATATATAAAACCAATCACCCCATTTAGCTTTTCAAATTGACCTTAAAGCATTCAACATGCCCTTTATTGGAATTGGAGGAAGAATTATGAAAATGAATATCAAAAGTAAATTCCTCCATCATATTTTTTTCATTATTCTTTCTTTCTTTCGTTCTTTTTCATCATCTTTTTTTCATTTTCATTTTTTTCTTTCATTTTCATCTTCTTTTTTTTTGCTTTTTTTTTCATGGAACTCAAGAATTTGAGAATAAAAATATGTAGCCAAACTAAAATTTAAATACCCTCACACTTTTTTTTACACTCATACATATCATAGCTCCACTAGTTTTCTGGCCTGGGTAAGGATTTTTTTTTTCAGGTTAAAGCTTGTAATATGGGTTCACAAAAATAGAAGCAATAAGGCTCAAAGGGGTTCGACCAAAGGAAAAATAATTTTAGGGTAGGCTATTTGGCTTAGTAGCGTATAACAAAGATGGCCTTAATCATATCATGTATGCATGTGTCGATGTGACCTCGAAGAGAATCTAAGCAGTTCTAGAGAAACAAGTCCATGGAAGAATAACTCTCATCAAAGAAAATAGTAAGACTGATGGTCAGTCTAAAGGCTCAAAATCTCACGGCTTTTATCTACCAAATTTAGTCACAACCATCCTCAAGGAAAATAACTATACTAATTAATTCTAAGTTGAAAAGAGTATTTATTCAATCATGTTATGAATTTTTTTTAAACTTAGTAAATTTTCTCATGACATACACAACTAAAAATATGAAAAATAAAACTTTTTTTTTTGAAAATAAAATAAAATAAACTTTATTGAAAACCACAAAAACATAAAAAATAAAAACTCCTTTTTTTGAAACATAAAAAAACTGAAACTGCTTAAAGTAATTAAATCCCCTCCCCCACATTTAAACTGACATTGTCCCAATGTAAGGCTAAATGCAAAGAAAAGACAAAAATAACAACAACAAAAAAAATTGCAAGAATAAGAACAAACTCCCTTGGGTTGCTTATGTTATAGTCGGGATGTGCCGTCCTTCAATTGGTATCAGTTGGATCCTCAAGGTTCAATTCATCCACATTCTCCACTTTGAAACCTTCATAGAAAAGCTTGAGCCTTTTTCCATTTACCTTAAACACTTTAGATGTTGCTAAACTTTGAATTTCAACTGCACCATGATTAAAAACATTAGTAACAACAAAAGGACCAATCCAACGAGAATGTAATTACCCGAAAACAGACGAAGTCGTGGACTGGTATAGAAGGACTTTTGACCAACTTGAAACTCTTCCTAGAGATCATCTTGTCATGAAAAGCTTTAGTTTTCTCTTTGTAAATTCGAGCATTCTCATAGGCGTCATTGCGAATTTCTCTAGTCTTGTAGTTGTAACTTTCTATGTTCTCATTTTCATATGCCTTCATATTGAGACTCTTGATAGCCCAATAAGCCTTGTGTTGTAACTTAACAGGAAGATGGCATGGTTTCCCAAACACCAACCGGTATGGTGACATACCGATAGGTGTCTTATAAGCAGTTCTATACGCCCACAAAGCATCATCCAAGCGCAAACTCCAATCTTTTCTACTCGGATTGACGTCTTCTCAATGATGGACTTAATCTCTCTATTTGATACCTCCGCTTGCCCACTCGTTGTGGATGGTAGGCAGTTGAGACCTTGTGGGTCACATGGTACTTTTTCAGCAAAGACTCGACGGTTCGATTGCAAAGTGAGTACCTCGATCACTTATTAAGGCTCTCGGAATCCCAAACCTGGAGAATATGTTGGACTTGATAAAATCTGAAACAACTTTAGAATCATTAGTCTGGTAGCTTTAGCTTCTACCCACTTTGTACGTAATCAACAGCAAGCAAAATATAAACATAACCAAAAGATACAAGGAACGGTCCCATAAAATCGATGCCCCAAACATCAAAAGTTTCACAAAATAATATAGGATGTTGTGGCATTTCATTCCTTTGAGATATATTACCTGTTTTGGCAATTATTACATGTTTTACAGAAAAGAATATGAATCACGAAATAAAGACGGCCAATAGAAACCACATTCTAATACTTTTTTTGCCGTCCTCTTAGCTCCAAATGTCCTCCACATGCATAAGAATGACAAAAGGTGAGAATTGAAATAATTTCATTTCATGTACGTACCTTCTTATTATTTGATCTGCACAATGCTTCCACAGGTATGGGTCATCCACACATAGTATTTGGTATCACATTTAAGCTTATCTCTTTGAGCCTTTGACAAACCATGAGGAAACATATTAGTAACCAAATAATTTACAATATTTGCATACCAGGGTAATATCGTAATGCAGCAAACAATTGCTCATCGGGGAACTTTCTTGCAGACGAAGTCATCCTCCACATGAACTAAATGACTTAAATGATCTGCAACATGATTTTCTTTTCCTCTTTTATCTTTGATCTCTAAATCAAATTCACTCAAGAGAAGTATCCATCGGATTAACCTTGGTTTTGCCTCTTTCTTCGTCATCAAATAACGAGAGCTGCTGATCAGAATAGACAATAATTTTAGTACCAAGCAAATAAGATCTAAATTTTTATAAAGCAAAAAACAACAGCTAAAAGTTCTTTTTCAGTAGTAGAGTAATTTCTCTGAGCATCATTCAATGTTCTTGAAGCATAATAAATTGCGTGAGATGCTCCTTCCATCCTTTGACCCAATACAGCGCGACTGCATAATCACTTGCATCACACATTATCTCAAAAGGTACATTCCAGTCAGGGGACTGGATAACGGGGTAGAAGTCAATAGTTTCTTTAGTGTATCAAATGCCTTTTTACACGCCTCATCGAATTCAAATGCCACATCCTTTTGTAGCAACTTGCACAAGGGTAACGCTATTTTGGAGAATTCCTTGATGAATCTTCGATAAAATTGCATGTCCAAGAAAAGAACGAACTTCCTGCACTAGTAGGATAAGGTAAAGATTGAATAATATCAATTTTGGCTTTATCTACCTCAATTCCCTTAGATGAAACATATGACCCAAAGCTATACCTTGTTCAACCATAAAATGACATTTTTCTGAGTTAATAAAAGATTAGTTTCTACACATCTTTGGAGAATAAGTGTAAGGTTATGCAAGCATTTATCAAAAGAGTCTCCATAAACTGTGAAATCATCCATAAATACTTCTATAATATGCTCAACATATTCTGAAAAAATGCTAACCATACACCTTTGGAAAGTGGCCGGGGCATTGCAAAGACCAAATGACATGCGGCGATATGCAAAAGTTCCAAACAGACATGTAAAAGTTGTCTTTTCTTGATCTTCCGGAGCAATTGGAATTTGAAAATAACCTGAATAACCATCAAGAAAACAATAGTAAGTATGACCAGCTAACCTTTCAAGCATTTGATCAATAAAAGGTAATGGAAAGTGGTCCTTGCGAGTTTCAGCATTTAATTTTCTATAATCTATACAAACCCGCCACCCATTCTGGACACGAGTGGGAACTAGTTCATCATTTTGATTCTTTACGACAGTTATTCCGGTCTTTTAGGGACCACTTGCACCGGACTAACCCACTGGCTATCTGAAATAGGATAGATCACTCCAACTTCAAGAAGTTTTAGGATCTCCTTTTTACTACCTCCATCATGGGTGTGTTTAATCGTCTTTGCGGTTGTCGGGATGGTTTTGCTCCTTCCTCAAGTAAGATACGATGCATGCATGTAGACGAAACTAATTCCTTTTATATCAGCAATTGTCCAACCGATAGCCGTCTTGTGCTCCTTAAGGACATGTACAAGCTTTCTTCTTGTGTTTGTACTAAGTTTATTAGATAATCACTGGTAATGTTCCTCCATCTCTAAGAAAACATACTTGAGGTGAATAGGAAGAGGCTTCAAGTCTGAAACAGGGCCTGCAAAATAGAGGGTAAAGGCCTCTTGTTAGAATTGATAAGGAAATAGAAGGAAAGTTACCTGACGGTTGTACTTTGGACAATCATTCAATGATGCAATAGTTCCTACAAATTAGTACTCAGAGCTAACCCCTTATGCTCTTTTTTTCGAGATGCTCACTAATCGCAACTTCTAATTCATCTTTGCCATCAAGTTCAAAAATATCCTGTGCTAAAGAATCAACCACATCAATAGAATAAACAGTATTATCATCATCAGGATATTTCATGGCATCATAAATATTAAATTTAATAATTTCACCATCAAATTCCAAAGTAAGTATGCCACTCTGCACATCTACTTAGTCTTGGATGTCTTTAAAAATGGTCTTCCTAACAAAATAGGAGCAGTTTGATCACCATTTTCCATATCAAGCACATAAAAATCAGCAGGAAAAACCAAATTATCAATTTGTACAAGAACATCCTCAATTAATCCCTTGGGATAGGCATTAGATCTATCAGCCAATTGAATTACAACACCAGTTTTATTCAGAGGTCCAAGATTTAGAGATTCATATATAGAATATGGCATGACGTTGATAGAAGCTCCTAAATCTAGCATGGCTTTCTCATATTTATTGTTACCTATCTTACAAGGGATAGTAAACATTCCTGGGTCTTTGCATTTCATAGGGAGTTTTCTTTGAATTACTGCAGAAACACTCTCCCCTACTTTTACTTTTTCATATCCTTTAAGTTTTTGTTTCCTTTTATTGTACACAATTGTTTTAAAAATTTAGCATAACGAGGTACTTGTTTGATAGCATCTAAAAGTGGAATATTTACCTCACATTTACGAAAAGTCTCATATAACTCATTATTTGTTCAATTTTTCTAGATTCTGCTAAAGCTTGAGGAAAAGGAGGTACTGGTTTATAATCAGAAAGAGGTGGAAACTTACAATTGGGTACCTCATCATCGTTAGGGAAGTTCGTGTCTGCAACGGTTGTTTTCTCTTCCTCTTGTTTTGACGATGTAGGTGCTTCTTTTACTTGAATGTCAACCTCTTTACCACTTCTCAAAACGATTGCACTTGCATTTTCTTTTGGATTTATTATCGCTTGAGATGGTAGCTTCCCTGAACTTCGTGCCTCCAGCTTATTAATTGCTGTAGCCATTTGGCTCATTTGATTGTCCAAGCTTTGAATACTGGCCCTTGTCTCCTGAATACTGGCCCTTGTCTCCTGTTGAAATTGTAAATTATTAGTGGCAAGAGACTTAACAATATCTTCTAAAGACATACCAGAGTTAGAAGTTTGGCCCGATTGTTTTTCATGGGGATATGGTTGCTTGTACTGTTGGTAACTTGGCCGATTTTGATTGACTGGATGATTTGATTGTGGATTCCCATAGTTGAAATTAGGATGATCTCTCCATCCTGGATTGTATGTGTTTGAGTAGGGATCATACTTCCTTGTGGTTGTCCAGGAAAACTACCTACCACGTTCACTTGCTCATTGGGCTCTTCTTGAAGAGTTGGACACATGTCAGTTGGATGCCCCGTTATTGAACATATCCACAAGCCTTCGCCGTTTGTATGTTACCTACAGCCATTTGACGAACAAGAGAAGTTAAACTAGCAATTTGTTGTTCTAGGGAAGAAATATTTACCTCGTTGGCGTGTTTAGATGGAAGATCTAGCCTAGTGCCAAATTGTTGAGAATTGGCCGCCATATTTGCAACTAAATTTCTTGCGGCCTCAGGAGTTTTATCTACCAAAGCTCCTCCACTAGCAGCATCTATCACGCTTCTATCATTTGATAGAAGGCCTTCATAGAAGTATTGAATAAGTAGTTGCTCACTAATTTGATGATGGGGACAACTTGCACATAATTTTTTGAAATGTTCCCAGTACTCGTGGAGAGATTCTGTATTGTGTTGCCTTACCCCACAAATTTCTTTTCGGATATTGGCCGCCCTTGAAGCTGGAAAGTACTTTTCTAGGAACAATCTTTTCATCTCATTCCATGTGACAATACTTCCGAAGGGTAGGTAGTAGAGCCAATCCTTAGCCGCATCCTTTAATGAAAATGGAAAGGCTCTTAATTTAATTTGTTCTTCAGTCACCCCCGTTGGCTTCATACTTGTGCAAACTACATGAAGCTCCTTTAGATGCTTGTGAGGGTCTTCACCTGCAAGACCATGAAAAGTTGGCAATAAATGTATAAGTCCAGATTTTAATTCAAAAGTAGTAGTAGCATCTAAAGTAGGAAAAGTTATGCATAAAGGGTGTTGATTCAAATCTGGGGCAGCGAGTTCTTTCAAAGTTCTATTTGCAGCCATGATTCCTTCTTCAGGATTAGAATTGCAAGAGAATACGAAATCCGGAGCGAGGTTGTTCTCGTTAGATTCTCTTTGAGTTTCCTTCCTTAACCTGCGCAAAGTTCTTTCTATTTTTGGATCGGTCTGAAAATCACCTTGATTAGAAGATCGAGTCACAACCATAAACAATAAAGAACAATATGAAAAGCAATTCAAAAAAAAATGAGAATGATAACTAATGATTTTTTTTTTGTAAATGAATGAAAATATAATTAATTATAAAAAAATAAAGATCACAAAAAGCACAAAAATTAACTAAGATTACTCCCCGACAACGGCGCCAAAATTTGGTGTGCTGTCGCAGGCACCCAAAAATAAAACCTTATTCTTAAAATTATATGTAGTAGAGAGAGTAAGGATCGATCCCACGGGGAGTAATTAGTATAAATTTTATGCTATGTGAACAAGGATTGGGGGAGAGAGTTTTGAAAAGAAAATTTAAGAAGAGCTAAAGCAATTAAAGTATTAAAATCAATCAAGGGACAAATATTGGTCTCAGTGAACATTCACCATTGGAAATCATAAAATTTGATCATTGATGCAAGCATACATTAAATAATACTTTGAACATTTACCGTTGGAAGTATCTTCCTATCTCTCTTAGGCTTAGTTAATCAGATACAAGCGACCTAATTAACTTTACTTACTAAATAATCTAAGACAAGCGCTATAGATTTAATCTAGCAAGTTCTTAAAGAACAAAGAGATCGATAAAGCAAAATAATACAAGCACAAGCGGTTGTATTTAATTTTGTCAAACGTTTTTCTCCTAAGATCTAATAAAACAAAGCAGTTTATTAAAGCTTGGTTGCTTCACAAATTAGAAACATCAAACTATTACGGATTTGATATCTAATTTAGCGGTAGATCAAAATGAATAATAAACTAGTAGGCCTCCTAGTAATTAAACAAAACAATCATAAAAGTTGGCACAGAAAAACATTCAATATTCAAAGTATAACTCAAATATATAAAGCAATTTAGATCTCACAAGTTTATTGATTCCAAGGCTTTCGTACACTTCGACCAACAAGACTTCTAGCCGCACATGTTCTTCAAAACTTGAAAAGAAAAGTTGGAGAAAGAGAAGAAGAGTTGTGTTGTGGGTCTTCTCATGATTTCTACCCCCTTTTATACACCATAAATTAGTTGTGTCAAGCCCACAATATCTTCCCACATATCCTCTAAAAGTTATAACTTCTCAAACCAAATAGAATAAGTCATAGAATAAGTAGGAACATGGTTGTTTTGGTTCCTATTTTTGTTCACAACATCTTTGACCCACTTCAAGTCTGATTTCGTCCATGATGCAGCTTGATTGCGAAAAACACAAAATATAAAAGTTTTAGCCCTGTGTCTTAGCTTTCCAAAACATTTTGAATCACCTCCATTACTTTTCGGATGAGAAAGTTATGCCCATTTTGGTGACAGGTGTCAAAACTGTCCAGAATTGTATTTTAGCTCTATTTTACACATAGTGTCTCCAAATTCATCCTACAGCAAAATATAAATATAATGAGTACCTATAGTCATAAAATGAGCATAAAATGATGAACATTAAGGGATAAAAATATAACATTTTACGTTCTCATCACACCCAGTTTCTAAAATGAGAGTAATTTTAAAATTTTTTATTTAATTTATTTAATTATGGTATTTAAAATTTAATATGATTTTTATTAATTTTTAATCATTTTAAAACTATTTAAATCATGACTTGTGATTTGGTGCGCAGCTAGTGAAACCGCAGAGTGTCTGCCCTAAAGCCTAGCCATGTGATTAGGGTATTTTATTTATCATTTTTAGTTTGAGGGTATTTTGTCATTTTGAATTATTTAAATTAATATATATTATTTGGAATTTAAATGATTTATTGAATGGTGTGATTTAAATACTAGTTAATTAATTTTTATGTGGTTTTGGTTAGCCTAACCTAGATTGGACCTAACCTAGATTAACCATAGCTAGCCTAGTTAACCACTTTGAGAATTAGTTAGTATTGGTTAAATGGTTTGAGTCATGTTTAGCTTAGTGAGTGGGTTGCAACTTAACTAGGAAAGAGCCCTAGATTCTAGGCCACTCAATAGTCATGATTCATTGCTAGCCCTTAGATGCATTCTAAAAACCCTATCCCTAGCTAAAGTGGCCAGCCAAGACCCCCCTTGCCTATATAATATCCCTTTAGAAATTTGTGCCCCCTTCCATTATTCTATCATTTTCCTAAGAGCAAAGTTAGCCTCCATTGAAACTTCTTCATATTTTATTCAATATTAATACTTTTTCATCCAAACTTCTTCCATGGTGTTCTAATTTGAGGTTCCTTACTGTTCATGGAGAGAAATCTCAGGTTTGGACAAATTTGGAGAGTTTTGGCTAACAAGGAGAAACCCCCCTTGGAGCTTTTCATTGAAATTTCAACATATAGATAAATCCCTATTCCCTCCACCAAATTTCGTTTTCTTTGCATAGATAGAAAGCCCTAGGTGTCCCCTAGCCGTAGGTATTAGTTTTGTGTCGATTCGTATCCGTTTGGTGTCCGTATCGGACACGTATCATGATATATGTGCATGTGTTTGATGAAATGTCTGTGAGGATTTTATTTCTGATTTTTGTGGAACTAATGCATGGAATGACAGATCTATATGTGTATATTATATTTCGTGTAGACTAAGCACGAATTCGAGTCGTGTCCGTGTCCAAAACGGACACGAACACGCCCGCAGCAGCCTTAGGGCAGTGCCCTGCTAGTCGAGCCTTAGTTATCCACTTATAGGACACTTGGACACCTAATAATTGACACGAACCTGGGGGCAACCACTGACAGCATGTCTCCAAAGTTTGGGGACATCTGGTCGAGTGTCCAGAGAGTAATCGAGCGTGCACTGACACGCGTTGTCACGCGCAGGCGGCTGTACACGTGCACAGACACGCACAAACTTGTGTTCGTGTCCTTTGTAGACATGTATTGGACACATATCAGGACCCTAGGCACTTAGCCCTACCCTAGGCGAACCCCTGTGCACAAGCACGAGTCACATGTCGCCTTGTGTCGAGAGCACGAATGCTCGACATGGCTGCACGAGGCCCAGGTTGTACTGTTTTCAGACACAGTTCATTTTGTTGGTTTGGACACGATTGTGTCCACTTCGTGGACACTTATAGGCTCGTGAGGACACGTGGGACGAGTACCTACCTCTGTACACCTATTTCAATTATTGATTTCGAGTTTTTATTTGAATTTGGATTCGACTATGTGAATTCCCCTAAATTTCTGATACTCACTGATACACATGTGATGTTCTTAATTTCATGAGTTTAATTCCACTTGTACTGATTTATATTAATAATAAATTGTCATATAGGATCCTGGACATGTTTATTAGTCTATTACAAGACTGTTTATAGATTTAGATTTGGTTTTTGCATTTCAAATGGAATTCGAACATTGGAATGAGTTGTTAAATGGGCTAGACTGAATGTTTTAAGTGAATACATGTTTCAAGAATTAATCCTAAATTTAATCACCGTTTTCAACTGATTTTAATTCTTAAAATTTCATGTTTTATTCCTGGGAATTGTATTAGTTCACTGTTGGAATTGAATTATGTTGGTTTAGCTTTCACTTGAGAAAGGGGCTTCGAATTTGTGATTGGGAACACTTGGTTAACTGTTAGTTTGTTCATAACTGTCATTCAATTTCTTTTTAAAAACTGAACTTGATTTTTCCCTCTTAAACTGATTTGAAATGTTAATTGCCATGTCTCAGTCATTGCAGGCATGCTAGTTCACTTTTGATTGATTCATTTGGTTGTGTTGGGATAGGTAATAGGTTTCGCATTGGTTGGTTGTTTAACTGTCATTTTGAAACCTGAGTTTGTTTACTATTTTTATATATCACTCACTGTTAGCTTGCAGTTAGCTCTCATATGATACACTACCTCACCATCATGTATCCCCTCTCACAAATAACACTCACACATACACACTCTTATGACACTTTGCTCATAGGTACACACACACATGAACACAAATACATGATTTTCAGTTCCTATATTCAATGTATGTATATATATATATAGGTGATACATATATTATCATGTGGCCTATATAGTTAAAATATGTGTATTATATTAATTTAGATATATATTTTGATATATGTGAATATGTAGATATGTGGTTGGACTATAGGCATGACATTGCCTATGGGCCTATAGCCTATAGCCTATGGCTCATAGCCTAGGTTTGTGGTTTGAATGCCAGTTACATGTGTAGTTGACTTGTATAGTCTAGAAATGGTGTGTGCTTGCTAAGAATAGGCTTGGTTAGGCCTAGTGAGACTTATTAGACTTGTTTGGCTTAGGCTTGACCTAGTTTGATCAGTCTAGTTGACTAGAGTTGACCAAGTGTTGACTTTAGTCTTGTTTGACCTAGACAACATACAGACGCATCGTAGATTATATTTATCATCCCCTGTATACATCTTGACTTGTGCTGCTCTAACTAGGAGTCAGTTACCTCATCTCGGATAGTACATTTTCTTCAGACATTCAGATACCAGGCGAGTACATTCTCTGATCATTTCATAACTTGCTTAGAATTATATTCCTACTCTAGTTTACCTTATTTGATGCTGTCACGATATTATCACGGATTGGTAATATATGGATCTTTTCATGCGATGTTATCCCCTTCGGGAGCATCGGATACATCATGTCGTGTGTTTCATGTACATCATGTATTCCTCGCTCTCATGTTATTCATGTTTCTCATGTGCTTCATGCTCGTTCATGCATGCTCATGTACTCTCATGTGCTCTCATGATCGGTCATGTTTCTCATGTATTCCATGTATAACCTATACTTCATGTGCACTCATTTATGATCCCTCATGTGAATTTCATGTGCACCCATTTATGGACCTTCATATGAATTTCATGTGCACTCATTTATGAGCTCTCATGTATACTTCACGTGCACCCATTTATGGGATTTCATGTGAAAACCATGTACGTAACATAACTTGTTTGGATCCTTGTGTATTGATTGGGGTATAGGAGAGTATAAATAGTCATGTGAACAATTCCAAAGTAGTATAGCCATGTGCGCCTCTTTAGTATAGTCATGTGCAAATCCAGCCGTTCACATGTCGACTTTGTACTCTAAATCACTAGTCACTGGTAGCTCTCTACTTATAGTAGATATTTCTATTACAGTTCCCTCTCTGTTTACATTATGTACTTTCTTTCAGTTTCATGTATCGTACTCTCTTGCATGTTTATATTCTCTAACCTGTTATGATCTGCGTGAGATGTATTGTGCTCGCTCCCGTCCTGACTGGACCTGTTGAAAATTTTACAGAGGATGATTAGGAACCCTGTACCCCTTACCTTGGAGCTTGCCTAGATGACACTCGCGACCTGGACCCCTGGGGAGGTTCAGGCAGCTGCTAAGGTGATACCCCTTGCTTAGTATAGATAGCTTAGACTCTTACTTGTCTTTCTCATTGATACATTATTGTATATATTGGGAGTTGTTTCTTTTGGATGTTTGTGGAGATGTATCATAGACACTTAGTTTTTTTCTGGATTGTACCTCTGTTGATTTTCTTCTGTTCATATCTATCTATCTTTATCGTATTTTACCTTAGATATGATTGAGACTGTATTGCTATGTCACCTCCATTCGGAGTGTATACATTGTACAGGTACCTTATATATTGTTAGATGATTGACCTAGGACAACGTTCTACCGCCGACACTGCGGCGTAGGCTGGACGCTGTTACGTACTCGTACCCTCACAGTGGGTGCGGGTCGTGACACATTTTTAGTGGTGGCCCATGCAGGTCGAGTTTGTGTAGTGATATTCAAACTAGAGTATCACTGCAGCCTGCAGTAGGATTAGGATTTTATTGACGTACTCAATCACATTAGAAAAAACTCTTAACTGGATTCCTGCCATCTAAATTCCTAATACTTCCTCGAATAACTGTCCTCCCTTGAATTATCGTTTCTATCTCAGTATTGATTCCTTGTTTGATCTGTCTCCAGGATGGTGATCGAGACACGATCGCATCGCTCTGGCCCAGCAGACGCTGGCGAGAGGCCTGCCACCCCTCGCCCGATTGTGGACGCTGGACCACAGCACCCCCTCTTTCTGCTCATATAGGAGCATCTGCAGCTTTTGGGAGTGCACCTCCACCTGTCCGGAGGTCTTTTCCCGTCATTCCGGATATGTATCAGCAGCAGTTACCTTCAGGGACAATAGATACGGCTCAGATGTTTACCCTTTTCCAGTAATTCTTGAAGTCTCAGCAGCAGATACAGTAGATCCAGTCTGCTGATATCCGACAGAGCATACAAGATACTCACCTGTTGGTCAGGATGACAGTAGAGCTGGTGGCTGCTCAGCCACAGGGAGGTCAGATGCAGCCGTATCAGCCCAGGACTCCAGACATCCAATCCTTCAAGAAGATGGGACCCCGAGACTTCAAGGGTACAGAGGACATCATATATGCTGATGATTGGATAGAGCACATTGAGGAGATATTCCGATTGGCACAGATACCAGCTGGATTACAGATCGAGGCAACGGCCAGTCAGATACAGGATTTGGCCTGTACTTGGTACCAGACGGACCCGAGGGTTGGTACAGTCGGTCAGACTTGGGCAGCGTTCAAGAAACTATTCAAGGAGAAATTCTTTTCCGATATAGCACTCCATACTTTGGAGGCACAGTTCGAGAGTTTGGTTCAGGGAAACCAGACCGTTGAGGAGTATGCTGGAGAGTTCAGCCGTTTGAGCAGATTCGTTGAGGATCTTACTGAGGTCGGGAAGGCGAGGAGGTTCCGCAGGGGTTTGATCAGAGAGATCAAGTCATATACCAAGAGTGGCCGCGATGCCACTTTCGAGCAGATTCTGGAGGAGCCATGACAGCGGAGGACGATCTTAGGCTGAAGGAGAAGTGATGCGAGACACTCAAAGAGCTAGTGGCAGTACGGGCCCGGCCAAGAGACCCCACCTGCAGATTCAGCAGCAGTATCCGCAGCAGATGCCCCGCTTGCAGATTCAGCCACAGTATCCGCAGCAGCTGCCACCCTTACAGTTTTAGCAGCAGTATCAGCAGCCGAGGGTCTACTTTCAGCAGCGAAAGTTTCAGGACCGTGTACCCTTTCAGCAGGCACAGCAGCCACAGAGGCAGCAGCAGGCCCCGGGACAATAGCTTGTCATTATTTGCCCCTTCTGTAAGAGACCAGGGCACGATTGGGCCGAATGCCGAAAGAGGATGGGCAGATGTTTGCTTTGCGGAGGATCCGATCATCGACTGAGAGAGTGTCCGGAGTCATCGGGACAGACAGTTCAGGAAGCAGGAGCTAGGGCTCCGGTAGGCCAGCAGAGGGGATTACCCTTACCGACTCAGCAGCAGAGGTACATGCAGCATCAACAGCAGACCAGGGGAGGCCAGCAGGAGCGAGCTTTCGCCAGGACAGTTGAGGATGCTCAGGCCGTTGGAGATCTAGTTGCAGGTTCCATTCTATTCGATTTTATTTCCGCAATTGCCTCTTAAAACTGCCTTGAAATTCGATTCCCTCTGTTCCTTGTTGATTTATCAATTTTGTCCTGTTGTTCTTGTGTTATGTTTGATTTTCTTCCGAGATGAATCATATGGGCTAAGTCACCTCAGTTATGGAATCTAGAATATTCGATAGTCGTGTTAGCTGGCATAGTGAGGACATATAGTCAAATTTAGGACGTATTTCTCGGGTGTGGGAATTTAAGGTTTTCGCTGCCAAGCATGCGGCAATGCAAAAATTTTAAATACCATAATTCTAGAGATATGTGCCTTAGTCAAGGACTCTGTGATTATCGTAGCCTTGCTCACTAGCACGACGAAGATTCTGAGTATCATGATTTTGGACAGACGCATATGATTATCTGACGGTATGTTTGAGACTTGATTGTGGGTTGTTTGACCTAGAAGGACTATTACCATCTTAAATTTCGAGGACGAATTTTTTTAAGGTGGGTAGACTTGTAACACCCAGTTTCTAAAATGAGGGTAATTTTGAAATTTTGTATTTTAATTTATTTAATTATGGTATTTAAAATTTAATATGATTTTTATTGATTTTTAATCATTTTAAAACTATTTAAATCAAGACTTGTGATTTGATGTGCAGCTAGTGAAACCGTAGAGTGTCTGCCCTAGAGCCTAGCCATGTGATTAGGGTATTTTATTTATCATTTTTAGTTTGAGGGTATTTTATCATTTTTGAATTACTTGAATTAATATATATTATTTGGAATTTAAATGATTTATTGAATGGTATGATTTAAATACAAGTTAATTAATTTCCATGTGATTTTGGTTAGCCTAACCTAGATTGGACCTAACCTAGATTAACCATAGCTAGCCTAGTTAACCACTTTGAGAATTAGTTAGTATTGGTTAAATGGTTTGAGTCATGTTTAGCTTAGTGATTGGGTTACAACTTAACTAGGAAAGAGCCTAGATTCTAGGCCACTCAATAGTCATGATTCATTGCTAGCCCTTAGATGCATTCTAAAAACCCTAACCCTAGCTAAAGTGGCCAGCCAAGACCCCCCTTGCCTATATAATATCCTTTTAGAAATTTGTGCCCCCTTCCATTATTCTATCATTTTCCTAAGAGCAAGGTTAGCCTCCATTGAAACTTCTTCATATTTTATTCAATATTAATCCTTTTTCATCCAAACTTCTTCCATGGTGTTCTAATTTGAGGTTCCTTACTGTTCATGGAGAGAAATATCAGGTTTGGACAAATTTGGAGAGTTTTGGCTAACAAGAAGAAACCTCCCTTTGGAGCTTTTTATTGAAATTTCAACATATAGGTAAATCCCTATTCCCTCTACCAAATTTTGTTTTCTTTGTATGGATAGGAAGCCCTAGGTGTCCCCTAGCCGTAGGTATTGGTTTTTTGTCGATTCGTGTCCGTTTGGTATCCGTATCGGACACGTATCATGATATGTGTGCATGTGTTTGATGAAATGTCTGTGAGGATTTTATTTCTGATTTTTGTGGAACTAATTGCATAGAATGACAGATCTATATGTGTATATTATATTTAGTATAGACTGAGCACGAATTCGAGTTGTGTCCGTGTCCAAAATGGACACGAACACGCTCGCAGCAGCCTTAGGGCAGTGCCCTGCTACTCGAGCCTTAGTTCTCCACTTGTAGGACACTTGGACACCTAATAATTGACACGAACCTGGGGACAACTACTGACAGTATGTACCCAAAGCTTGGGGACATCTGGTCGAGTGTCCAGAGAGTAATCGAGCCCGCACTGACACGCGCTGTCGCGCGCAGGCGGCTGTACACGTGCACAGACACGCACAAACTTGTGTTCGTGTCCTCTGTAGACACGTATTGGACACATATCAGGACCCTAGGCACTTAGCCCTCCTTTAGGCGAACCCCTGTGCACAAGCATGAGACACGTGTCGCCTTGTGTCAAGAGCACGAATGCTCGACACGGCTGCACGAGGCCCAGGTTGCACTGTTTTCAGACACAGTTCATTTTGTTGGTTTGGACACGATTGTGTCCACTTCGTGGACACGTATAGGCTCGTGAGGACACGTGGGACGAGTACCTACCTCTGTACTCCTATTTTAATTATTGATTTCGAGTTTTTATTAGAATTTGGATTCGACTTTGTGAATTCCCTTAAATTTTGATACTCACTGATACGCATGTGATGTTCTTAATTTCCTGAGTTTAATTCTAGTTGTACTGATTTATATTAATGATAAATTATCATATAGGATCCTGGACATGTTATTAGTCTATTACAAGACTGTTTACAGATTTAGATTTGGTTTTTGTATTTCAAATGGAATTCGAACATTGGAATGAGCTGTTAAATGGGCTAGACTGAATGTTTTAAGTGAATACATGTTTCAGGAATTAATCCTGAATTTAATCACTATTTTCAACTGATTTTGATTCTTAAAATTTCATGTTTTATTCCAGGGCATTGTATTAGTTCACTGTTAGAATTGAATTATGTTGGTTTACGTTTCACTTGAGAAAGGGGCTTCGAATTGGTGATTGGGAACACTTGGTTAACTGTTAGTTTGTTCATAACTGTCATTCAATTTCTTTTTAAAAATTGAACTTGATTTTTCCCTCTTAAACTGATTTGTAATGTTAATTGCCATGTCTCAGTCATTGCAGGCATGCTAGTTCACTTTTGATAGATTCATTTGGTTGTGTTAGGATAGGTAATAGGTTTCGCATTGGTTGGTTGTTTAACTGTCATTTTGAAACCTGAGTTTGTTTACTATTTTTATATATCACTCACTGTTAGCTTGCAGTTAGCCCTCATATGATACACTACCTCACCATCATGTATCCCCTCTCACAAATAACACTCACACATACATACTCTTATGACACTTTGCTCACATGTACACACACACATGAACACAAATGCATGATTTCCAGTTTCCTATATTCAATGTATATATATATATATATATATATATATATATATATATATATATATATATATATATATATATATATAGGTGATACATATATTATCATGTGGCCTATATAGTTAAAATATGTGTATTATATTAATTTAGATATATATATATTGATATATGTGAATATGTAGATATGTGGTTGGACTATAGGCATGACATTGCCTATGGGCCTATAGCCTATAGCCTATGGCTCATAGCCTAGGTTTGTGGTTTGAATGCCAGTTACACGTGTAGTTGACTTGTATAGTCTAGAAATGGTGTGTGCTTGCTAAGAATAGGCTTGGTTAGGCCTAGTGAGACTTATTAGATTGTTTGGCTTAGGCTTGACCTAGTTTGATCAGTCTAGTTGACTAGAGTTGACCAAGTGTTGACTTTAGTCTAGTTTGACATAGACAGCATACAAACGCATCGTAGATTACATTTATCATCCCCTGTATACATCTTGACTTGTGTTGCTCTAACTAGGAGTCAGGTACCTCATCTCAGACAGTATATTTACTTCAGACATTCAGATACTAGGCGAGTACATTCTCTGATCATTTCATAACTTGCTTAGAATTATATTCCTGCTCTAGTTTACCTTATTTGATGCTGTCACGATATTATCACGGATTAGTACTATATGGATCTTTTCATGCGATGTTATCCCCCTCGGGAGCATCGGATACATCATGTCGTGTATTTCATGTACATCATGTATTCCTCGCTTTCATGCTATTCATGTTTCTCATGTGCTTCATGCTCGTTCATGCATGCTCATGTACTCTTATATGCTCTCATGATCGATCATGTTTCTCATGTATTCCATGTATAACCTATACTTCATGTGCACTCATTTATGAGCCCTCATGTGAATTTCATGTGCACCCATTTATGGGCCTTCATATGAATTTCATGTGCACTCATTTATGAGCTCTCATGTATACTTCACGTGCACCCATTTATGGGCTTTCATGTGAAAACCATGTACGTAAAATAACTTGTTTGGATCCTTGTACATTGATTGGGGGTATGGGGGAGTATAAATCGTCATGTGAACAATTTAAAGTAGTATAGCCATGTGCGCCTCTTAGTATAGTCATGTGCAAATCTAGCCGTTCACATGTCGACTTTGTACTCTAAATCACTAGTCACTGGTAGCTCTCTACTTATAGTAGATATTTCTATTACAGTTTCCTCTCTGTTTATCATGTACTTTCTTTCAGTTTCATGTATCGTACTCTCTTGCATGTTTATATTCTCTAACCTGTTATGTTCTGCGTGAGATGTATTGTGCTTGCTCCCCGTCCTGACTGGACCTGTTAAAATTTTTACAAAGGATGATGAGGAACCCTGCACCCCTTACCATGGAGCTTGCCTAGATGACACTCGCGACCTGGACCCTTGGGGAGGTTCAGGCAGCTGCTGAGGATAATACCCCTTGCTTAGTATAGATAGCTTAGACTCTAACTTGTCTTTCTCATTGATACATTATTGTATATATTGGGAGTTATTTCTTTTGGATGTTTGTGGAGATGTATCATAGACACTTAGTTTTTATCTGGATTGTACCTCTGTGGATTTTCTTCTGTTCATATCTATCTATCTTTATCGTATTCCACCTTAGATGTGATTGAGACTGTATTGCTATGTCACCTCCATTCGGAGTGTATACATTGTACAGGTACCTTAGATATTGTTAGATGATTGACCTAGGACAGCGTTCTACCGTCGACACTGTGGCTTAGGCTGGGCGCTATTGCGTACTCGTACCCTCACAGTGGGTGCGGGTCGTGACACTATTGTTAAGGCCCGTATAAATAATCATGCTATTGAAGTAAGGTAAAACATGACGAGCATGACATGGGACTCAATAAGACAATAAATGAAGAGAGGACACATAACTACTCTGGGAGCCAGGTTACAACCCTTAAACCAAACAAGGACCGGGGTTGTAACCCTTCGCCTGAACAGAACTGGTCCCCTGTTCATTATTGTTAAGGCAAGCATAAATAATCCCGTCACGTCACAATCTTGTACCGGATCAGGACAAGACTAAGCTGGGCTAAACTCCATCCAATCAATCACGGCCAAGCAATGAGTACGGCTGGATACTTTAACTAACTAGGGTTATCACAGGTCTAGTTACTAGCAAATGCAATGAGATTATCCCAATAGCCATAAGCCCTACAGACCATCCATGTTATCCAGACACAATTAGGGGATTGAATTCATGTGGGTACATTGTCCAGGAAACGCAAGTACCCTTAAGTAGTTTGGTGGTTGCAACATATGTCAGTGTGCTGAAAATGCGCCCTACTCGACGGTAGGCTACAAATCCCATGATGGGGCACCCAGATAACGTGATTGCTTGTAGCTGGGAAGTCTCTTCATGACTACTGGATTTTCTAGTTATTAGCCTTAGTAAATTTCAGTAGATACCCCTGACCGTGGTATTCAGGGTTCCCTGTCCTAGATATGATGCAAGACAATACTGGTTTATTTGTACAAAAACAATCGTCCACGGTGTCCAGGTCAATCATTCTCGTCATGCCAGGCTAGCCTTCTTAACAGCATATCGGGGGATGTCATGTCAGGTTTACTTGTCAAGAGTGCGCCACGGCAGGCCACTGTCGTGTTCAGGAAATATGTACAAATCTTAGTAGCATTTCAATATATAATAATATAATAATATAATACTCAAAGAGGACAAGGATTAAGGGAAGGGCCATGCGGCTAGGGGAATTAAGCTCCTGCGGCTAGGAGAGAGATACGGGTTTATGCGGCAAAGCGCACAGGGCGCATACGGCTGGAAAGACGCAAGCATATGCGGCTGGAGAGGAACAAGCTCATGCGGCTGGGGAGGACTAAGCACATGCGGCTGAAAAGACTGCGAGCTTATGCGGCTGTGGAGTGCGGGTCTCATGCGGCAAGAGAACATGGCGCTTATGCGGCTGCGGGGGAACAAGGCGCATGCGACTAGAAGTCGAGCAGAGTTCATTCGGCTAAGGAAACTTGAGTCTATGCGGTTGAAAAGCAGAAGTTCATGCGACAAATAAAGACAAGGCATCCATACGGCTAGGGACCAATAAGGCCATGCGGCTGAGTCATGCCAAGGCCTTATGCGACTGCGGGGAGACGGGTCATATGCTGTATCGATTGATTGAGTTCATGCGGCTGGATTTGCCATGCGACCAGGGGCTGAATTCATGCGGCTGAAAGGCAGAAGTTCATGCGACTAAGGCAAAGAGCCTATGGCCTATGCGGCTAGGACTGCCATACGGCTAAGAAAAACTTGCCGCATGAAAATCCATGCGGTCAAGTACTGTGCTTCTTCCCCACTTGTCCGAGAAGAAGAGCCATGAAATCCATGGCTTCAAAGTTTCCTAAATCTTCATTCGAGGTCAGAATCCAGACTTCCACAAAATGGGGCAGAATCAAATTCTCTACAACATGGAACCATCAAATCTCGATAGTAACAAGGTTAAATAGATCAAAACCCAAGAAATCCAAAAATACAATAAACTTCGATCTACACAAATTGAACCATGGAAATTAGAAATGCTAAGTATGAAAGTGTGTTAGAATCTCGTGAGGAAGAGAATGGAACAATAAAAACTGAGTTCCTCCATGAAGCAAGCTGTACTTGCCTAGGCTCTCTATCTGGTACGTGAAGAGAGTAAGTGGTGAAGAAGAAGAAGTAAATGAAGAGAGAGAAGGAGTGGGCGGCTATAAAGGAGAAGAATGGAGGTAGGTGGAGGTTTGGTCCACATGAAGAAAACCAATCCAAACCGAACCAAGCCAACCAGGCCGAACCAAGCAAGAGAAGTACCAAGATAAACCATGCTAGGAAACATGCAATATACGTATACGTATACCAAAATACGTAATATAAACCACGATCGTTACAACTCTACCCACCTTAAAAGAATTCCGTCCTCGGAATTTAATGAAGATGCTAGAGAAGCAAGGACAAGCTATACAAATCACAAGCAAGCTATAGCAAGGCAATCAATCAAGCAATCATTCATTCAAACAAGGAATTGAGAGCATAAGGCATAAGGAAGACACTATACCTTACGAGTCAAACAGGTCGGGATATCGCGATCGGATATCATCCTCACGCTCCCATGTTGACTCACCCAAAGAGTGATGACCCCAAGCAACACGGACTAAACTAATAGTCTTGTTCTTGAGTATCTTCTCTCTCTGGTCCAATATAGACACGGGCCTCTCCTCATACGAAAGGTTGGTACCAACAACCAATTCTGAATAATCCAGGATGTGGCTCGGGTCTGGGATATACCGTCGTCGTTGGGATACATGGAACACATCATGCACCTCACGTAGCGACGGCGGAAGAGCGAGACGATAGGATACATCACCTACTCGCTCCAAAATATCGAACGGTCCTATATACCTAGGACTAAGCTTTTCCCGTACGCCAAAACGAATGACGCCATGGTTAGGCAAAATCCTCAGGAATACGTGGTCGCCAACCGAGAATTCAAGGGGACACCGATGGGAATCGGTCCAATGACGCTGGCGATCTTGGGCAACTCGAAGATAATCTCTGACTCTTCTGACCACCTCAATCGTCTGAGCAATCATTTTCGGACCTAGCATCTGCCTCTCTCCAACATCGTCCCATGCTAGCGGAGATCTGCACTTCCTACTATACAGTGCCTCGAATGGTGCCATCTGGATACTAGCCTGAAAACTGTTGTTGTACGAGAACTCTACCAGGTGCAAGTGATCTTCCCACGAACTACCGAAGTCGAGCGTACAAGATCTCAACATATCTTCCAAGGTTCGTATGGTACGCTCTGACCGACCATCTGTTTACGGATGATAAGCTGAGCTGAACTGGAGGTGAGTTCCCAAACTCTCCTGCAGACTACGCCAAAAGTGCGACATAAATCTGGAGTCTCTGTCCGAGGTGATACTGACTGGTACACCGTGCAACCTAACTATCTATCGGAGGTACATCTTCTCTAGCTGAGCTGTCGACTGAACAACTCTGAATGGGAGAAAGTGAGCTACCTTCGTGAGCCTGTCTATAATGACCCAAATAGCATCTCTACCGGCCGGGGACCTAGGTAATCCATTCACGAAATCTATGGTTATATGCTCCCACTTCTATTCTGGAATCGGCAAGGGCTGAAGAAGTCCAGCTGGCCTCTGATGTTCAGCTTTAACTTGTTGGTAAACCAAACACCGAGAGACAAACCTGGCTATCTTCCTCTTCATGCCATTCCACCAAAAGTGCTGACGAATATCACGGTACATCTTTGTGCCACCGGGATGAATGGAATACTGAGAACTGTGAGGCTCCGCCATGATCTCCTGTATGATATCTCCACTGGGTACACAAAGACGCCTTCCATGTCGAAGTATATCGTCTTCATGAATGTATAACTCTGGCCTTCGTCCTGCCTTACACTCTGCTCTAAGCCGCTGAAGCTTAGCATCTGCTGACTGTACCATCCGGATCCTCTCGACTATACTAGACTGAACTCGCATACTGGCCATCAATGCCATACTGGTAGGAAGGACAACTTATATACCCATCTTCTAAAGATCTGCTAACAGCTCTGGTTGTGCTGTAAGGAAATAAATGCCGGCTCTCCTGTTCAATGCATCTGCAACAATGTTGGCCTTCCCAGGATGATACTGCAGGTTGACATCATAGTCCACAAGTAGCTCAAGCCACATTTTCTGATATATGTTGAGATTCTTCTGAGTGAAAATGTACTTCAGGCTCTTGTGGTCGGTAAAAATCTCCACCCTATCTCTGTACAAGTAGTGCCTCCACAACTTAAGTACAAACACTACAGCTGCCAGCTCCAAGTCATGGATTGGGTAATTCCTCTAATGATCACCAAGTTGACGTGACACATAAGCTATTACCTTCCCATGCTGCATCAGAACACATCCCAAACATCTGCCTGAAGCATCACAATACACTGAGAATCCTCCGATTTCATCTGGAAGCGTGAGAATGGATGCCGTCATCAAGCCTCGTTCAACTTCTCAAAAGAATCCTGACATTCTGCTGTCCAAGCAAACTGCACATCCTTGCTGGTCAACTGGGTCAATGGTGCTGAAATTCGAGCAAAGTCTGAAACAAATCGCCGGTAGTAGCCGGCCAAACCAAGAAAACTGCGAACCTCTACAACTGTGCTGGGTAATGGCCATGTCTCAATAGCCACGATCTTATGGGGGTCCACTTCTACTCCTCCTTTGGTGATGATATGACCCAAGTATGATATGCGATCGAGCCAGAACTCGCATTTACTAAACTTGGCATACAACTGGTGCTCCCTGAGAGTCTGAAGAACCACACGAAGATGCTGCTCACGCTCCGCCTCACTTTTGCTGTAGACCAGGATGTCGTCTATGAACACAATCATAAACTGATCCAAATAAGGCATGAAGATACGATTCATGAGGTCCATGAATACGGCCGGCACATTGGTTGCCCAAAATGGCATCACAAGAAACTCCCAATGACCATATCTAGATCTGAAAGCTATCTTCGGGATGTCCTGCTTTCTGACTCTGATCTGATGATATCCTGATCGCAAGTCGATCTTCGAGAATACTGCTGCCCCTTGAGTTGATCAAACAAATCATCTATCCTCGGAGAGGGAATCTGTTCTTGATTGTCACTGAGTTCAAGGTACGATAATCAACACATAATCTGGATGTACCATCCTTCTTTTTTACAAGAAGCATCGGGGCTCCCCAAGGCGATCCACTAGCACAAATGAATCCTTTGGTTCTGAGTTCTTCAATCATCTTGTACAATATCTCTAACTCTGATGGCGCCATCCTGTAGACCCTCTCTGACACTGGGCTGATCCGAGAATCAAGTCGATGGTGAACTCGATCTCCCGCTCTGGCGGCATTCCTGGAAGCTCTTCTGGGAAAACATCTGGAAACTCCTCGACTATCCGGGGTAACTGCACTACTGCTACTGCCATCCGCAATACTGGAGGAGAAGGTTCAACTTCGCCTCGGGAAAAGAAAAACTATGGCTCGCCTGGAATGCTAAAAACAACCCTGCCAATGTGGCAGTCTATCCTAGCATACTGGTCCCTCAACCAATCCATCCCTAAGACCACATTATAGTCGGCCATCGGAAATTCTATCAACCTAGCAGGAAACTCTCTACCGCTAACTATGATCCGACACGAGAAAAACACCCTATCTACTAACACAAGTCTGTTACCAGTAAGTATATTGAGCCTTACTGATAATGACTCGGGCTCCAGTCCTATCCGTGTCGCGAATCGTGCAGACATAAATGAATGCGAGGCACCAGAGTCAAATAATACTAAAGCTGAAAAGGTGTTGACGAGAATAGTACCTGACACCACCTCACCTGGTGCTAATCCTTCTTCTTCCATGGTCAAAGTCAGCACTTGACCATGTCCTCTGGGTGCGGGTCTCCTCTGCTAAAAACTTCTCTGTCTGCTTTGGATCAGGGCTTGGGCTTGGGCATACTGCTGCGGTCTCTGCTGCTGGAATGCCTGGGCCTGCGACGACAATGGCCTCGGGAACGGGTACTGCTGCTGCTGGACTGGAGCTGGTCCTCTAAGTGAAGGACTAGAGAAGGCTGATGAAGATGAACTCCCCCTGTTCAGGCAGTTCCCAACCATATGGTCCGGGGCACTACAAACCAAGCACAATCCCTGTGCTCTGCGACACTCGGATACCACATGTCCTGGCTTCCCGCAGTGTGAACAACCCATTGAGGAAGAGTGCTTCTGCTTCTGAGGGTTCGTCGGGGTTGAATGTTGAACCGACGTCACTGAGGCCGCCCGTCTCGGAGCTCCAATGGTCAAAGCCCTAGCTGCCGGGGCTAGTGCTGAAGACTGATTCATCTGGCTGTGGGATCGCTTCCGACCTCCGGTCCTATCCACGATCCTATGGGAGGTATACTCATGCCTCCTGGCTGCTCTCAATACCGCATCAAAAGTCTGATGCTCAAACTGCTCCACTGCAAATAAGATCTCGAGATGGAGCCCCTGCTGGAACCGCTGGGCTCTATCGAACTCGATCGCTACCATGGTGGGAGCAAACCGACTAAGTCTCGAAAACTCGGTCGCATATCCGTCGACCGTCCTGCCTATCTGCTTCAGATTGGTGAACCTCGTCTATAGATCGTATCGAGCTACAGCATCGAAATACTTGGTCTAGAATCTCTCTCGGAATACAGCCCAGGCGATAGGTGCCAATAATCCAATGGCCTGCACCGTCCATCAGCTGCGGGCAAGATCCAAAAACTGCATACGCACCACAGCTATCTTCTCATCTTCTAGAGTCCTGGCTGCTTCTAGAATCACTTCTGTGTCCTGAAGCCAAGCATCTGCGACAATAGCATCTTCACTACCATCGAAGAAGGGAGGATTCAAGCGCTTGAAGCTGTTGGCCGCGCTGTTACCCTGATGACCTCATCTGGTCAGAGCATCTGCCACTGCTTGGTACAAGGCATCTCCTCGCCGATCTTGAGAAGCTAACAATGTCCTGATAAGATCCACCAAGGTGCCATCATCAGGCTCTGCAGGCTGGACGGGCTGAACTGGTGGCTCTCCTCCAGTAGATATGACTCTGGAGGCTACTCCTGAATGCTGGGCTTGATCCAGGTTGCTGTCGGTCCATGGGAGGTGCTCCGTCCTGCTGATCGGTAGGACCAGGAACAATGCCGCTGAAGAAGACGACATAGGGAATAATAAGGAAGGACCAGGACAGATCAACGATACAAGCATGTGATCAGGTCAAGATTTCAGGGATTAAAAGGATACGAACAGAGATCAAGGACGAGTACTGATTGAGACATCTATTCGGTAAACCCTCACATATCTTGATTTACAAGACCTGCATGGGCCACCACTTAAATCATGTAACGCCCACTACTTAAACCACGTAATGCCCCAGAACCAGAATACTGGAGAGCGGGCGCGTACATAGCCAGCTACGTATATTGAAGTGCAACCTACCTCTCTATACGGTCACGGATGTCTAGATACGTAAGGGTTTAACTACAAGCCATCAGTCTCCTACGGTCATGAACAAGCCTATAGTCTCAATCTCAAGCAAGCAAGAATAGTTACAAGATGTCAGAGCACCAAATATACAATAGTAAGGCATCCCATACATTACATATTCGGATGCTCATGAAGCTGGTCGTACAAAATGTCAAGACTAGCAAGAGTTTTAGTCATACATGATCAACCCTAGGATTTGTCAATCATGTTACAGCCCGTAGGCAGATAGTAATTAAAGGTGCAATCGAACTAAACACGTGCTCACCGGCTAAACGTCTCAAAAGAATAATTTTACAATAGAGTGGGAGAGCCAAAAATAAACCCACTCGTTGCCAGGGTTACGCCAGGTGGTCATCATCTGGTTAGAAGGTAGGTAGAACCTCTGGAGCTGCTCCGATATCTGGCCATACAAAACCAGCTGGGTCAGACCCCAGAAAGAGCAAGTGCCACAAATGAGGCTTCAATTAGGAAAAAACCAGCATATAACAATTTAATATTAAAGATAATTATAAACGAAACTGATAATAACAGAGACAACAATAATAAATTGAGTACGAGAAAACCATTCAAGTAGCCATATTGCAACCCTTAAACCAAACAAGGACCGGGATTGTAACCCTTCACCTGAATAGGAACCCGTCTCAAATACTATTGATAAAGTAATAAGACAATAAATGAAGAGAGAACACAGAACTGCTTCGGGAGCCAGGTTACAATCCTTAAACCAAACAAGGACCAGGGTTGTAACCCTTTGCCTGAACAGAACTGGACCCCGGATCTTTATTATTAAGGCCAGTATAAATAATCATGCTATTGAAGTAAGGTAAAACATGACGAGCATGGCATGGGACTCAATAAGACAATAAATGAAGAGAGGACACAGAACTGCTCCGGGAGCCAGGTTACAGCCCTTAAACCAAACAAGGACCGGGATTGTAACCTTTTGCCTGAACAGAACTGGTCCCCTGATCATTATTGTTAAGGCAAGCATAAATAATCCCGTCACGTCACAATCTTGTACAGGATCAGGACAAGACTAAGCTGGACTAAACTCCATCCAATCAATCACAGCCAAGCAATGAGTACGGCTGGATACTTTAACTAACTAGGGTTATCACAGGTCTATTTAATAGCAAATGCAATGAGATTATCGCAACAGCCACAAGCCCTACAGACCATCCAGGTTATCCATACGCAATTAGGAGATTGAATTCATGTGGGTACATTGTCCAGGAAACGCATGTACCCTTAAGTAGTTTGGTGGTTGCAACACATGTCAGTGTGCTGGAAATGTACCATACTCGACGGTAGGCTACAAATTCCATGACGGGGCGCCCAGATAACGGGATTGCCTGTAGCTGGGAAGTCTCTTCATGACTACTGGATTTTCTAGTTATTAGCCTTAGTAAATTTTAGTAGGTACCCCTGACCGTGGTATTCAGGGTTCCCTGTCCTAGACATGATACAAGATAATACTGGTTTATTTGTACAAACACAATCGTCCACGGTGTCCAGGTCAATTACTCTCGTCATGCCAGGCTAGCTGTCTTAACAGCATATCGGGGGATGTCATGTCAGGTTTACTTGTCAAGAGTGCGCCACGGCGGGCCACTGTCGTGTTCAGGGAATATGTGTAAATCAATGTAGCATTTCAATATAATAATAATAATAATAATAATATAATATTCAAAGAGGATAAGGGATAAGGGAAGGGCCATGCGGCTAAGGGAATTAAGCTCCTACGGCTAGGAAAGAGATGCGGGCTTATGCGACAAATAGCACAGGGCGCATGCGGCTGGGAAGACGCAAGCATATGCGGCTGGAGAAGAACAAGCTCATGCGGCTAGGGAGAACTAAGCGCATGCGGCTGAAAAGACTGCGAGCTTATGCGGCTGTAGAGTGGGTCTCATGCGGCAAGAGAACATGGCGCTCATGCGGCTGCGGGGCAACAAGGCGCATGCGGCTAGAAGTCGAGCAGAGTTCATGCGGCTAAGGAAACTTGAGTCTATGCGGTTGGAAAGCATATGTTCATGCAACAAATAAAGACAAGGCATCCATACGGCTAAGGACCAATAAGGCCATACGGCTGAGTCATGCCAAGGCCTTATGCGGCTGCGGGGAGACGGGTCATATGCGGCAGCGAATGATTGAGTTCATGCGGCTGGATTTGCCATGCAGCTAGGGGATGAATTCATGCGACTGAAGGGCAGAAGTTCATGCGGCTAAGGCAAGGAGCCTATGGCCTATGCGGCTAGGACTGCCATACGGCTAAGGAAAACTTGTCGCATGAAAATCCATGCGGTCAAGTACTGTGCTTCTTTCCCACTTGTCCGAGAAGAAGAAGAGCCATGAAATCCATGGCTTCAAAGTTTCCTAAATCTTCATTCGAGGTCAGAATCCAGACTTCCATAGGTCAAAATGGGGCAGAATCAAATTCTCTACAACATGGAACCATTAAAACTAGATAATAACAAGGTTAAATAGATCAAAACCCAAAAAATCCAAAAATACAATAAACTTAGATCTATACATATTGAACCATGGAAATTAGAAATGCTAAGTATTAAAGTATGTTAGAATCTCGTGAGAAAGAGAATGAAACAATAAAAACTGAGTTCCTCCATGAAGCAAGCTGCACTTACCTAGGCTCTCTCTCTCGGTAGGTGAAGAGAGTAATGGTGAAGAAGGAGAAGTAAATGAAGAGAGAAGGAGTAGGCGGCTATAAAGGAGAAGAGTGGGGGTAGGTGGGGGTTTGGTCCACATGAAGAAAAACCAATCCAAACCGAACCAAGCCAACCAAGCCGAACCAACCAAGAGAAATACTAAGATAAACCATGTCAGGAAACATGCAATATACGTATACGTAAACCAAAATACGTAATACGAACCATGATCGTTACAGGCGCTTCTGTAGGTCCTACGGATCGCCTTCTCGCGACAGAGGGGCCACCAGAACGTCCTCTGACATACAAATTCAATTATCACGTAATTAAAAAAATGGTGGATTATAGAGTAATTAATAATTAACCACAAGATATATATACCCTTATCTCGTCGAGCCATGCATACTGCAAGTCCAGGGTAACCTCAAAAAAATTGAGGTAGGGGCTATGGTAGTTATTTCGGATAATGTGCCCAGAATCCTGGCAGCATCCCACGAAAAAAACCTACAAAGAAGCAACGACTGGATTATTAACTTGAATAAATGAAACAAATTTCATAAATTAACTTAAATTTACTTACGATTCACCCGCGGGCCATAGCTCTCATCGGAACTCGCCCATCGACCTCTCTGGTGGCATCGGAGGATCCGCGGCTCTGCGCATGTACTCACCAATAATCGGATGTAACTGAGTCAGAGGGTACTCAAGAGCCCACCATACAGTAACTGGTGGATCCGCTGGTGGATCCGTTGGCGGAACGGATCCGTCAGGGGATGCAGTCGCATACCTCGACGAAGGTGACGATAGCCCCGGGGTAGATCGACGGCAGGATGAGTCTATGCCCTGGGTACTCTTCGGGTCGGGATCGCTAGATGGGGTCAGATCCCGGGAATGCTGAAGGCGACCACGACCACTACTACCAGCACCATGACCACGACCACGTCCACGACCAGGACCACCAGCACCACCATCAGCACCACCATCAGCACCACGACCAGCACCACCACTACGACGAGTACTAGCCACCATGACCTGTAAATAGAACACATAAACATAATTAATAATATAGAAGTATAAATGAATATCAACCTAAAGTAAATATATACACTACCAGCAGGACAACAAGTGCCGCCACGACAAAAAGGATTAGGAGTGCCATCTGCAAAAAGAAAATCATACAATAAGTAAAAAATCATACAATATATATACCACCATGTCCTGTTTTTAATATATAACGATATTAATCTAATTATCGTCATCGTCTTCGTCCTTGGCCTCGTCTTCATCCTCATCCTCATCGTCGACTTCATCTGTATCCTCATCCTCATCAAGTTCTTCTTCTTTCTTCTTCTTCTTCTTCTTCTTCTTCTTCTTCTTCAGCCTCAATACTTGGGACAAGACACATCTTTATTCCCTGTTTGACAGCTAAGTATTGTGTATCAACCTCTTTCTCTCCTCTATTTTCCTCAATAATATCTTCAACATCTATGGTATCCGATTGTTGTCCCAAGAATTGGGGCTTTTCGATCTGGTCCTCTTGGTATGCTGGGTCTCCAACGTTGAATGTACTTCTAGATTTAATCTTGTATACTGTCAACCAGTCAAATCGATCTCTACGATGCCTTGGGCAGCTTGTATAGTAGACTTGAACAGTCTGAATTGCTATCACAAATGTGTCGGACCCTCTATACCTCATGCGATGATTTATATCGACGAATCCAAATTATTTATCGATTCTTCAACCGATATTTGGTCTCATATCGAACCACTCACATTTGAACATCACAATATGCATATCGTATGGGACAGTATATTGTAAATCTACAATATCCCAAAGTACTCCATAGTAGTCAAAGTCCGGCTCGTCGTCATAGATGGTGCCTCTTATGCAAACACCAGAATCCTTGGTACTGAAGCCGTCATTGAGAAATTCGGCATTTATAGCATTCTGAGTTGCCTTAAACTTGAAGCCATTAACGACATAGCCTGGCCAAGTCCTTGCATGCTTCTTCGGTTCCAATGCCAAATAATGAATGCTCTCATTTGTGAGTGTTGTTTCAGACCAGAAAACCTGTAAACAAATATTGATAATTTAAATGTTTTAGCTGTATATATTTTAATGGCAGCTGCATAACATATTATCTCAGTTACTTACGTATTTGTAAAACCAGGACGGAAAGGTACAATCAACCTCTCTTTGAAGTCCCTCATCAGTAATATCGGGTGCCCTCATTTTGACTTCATCTCTAAATTCACTGTTAGAGAGAATAAAAATAAGTGTAGTCACTTACTTCACCAAATTAGAGATTATAACGAGTGTAAGTGTAGTAACTTACTTCTCCAAATCTCTCACTTTTTGTATGTCACAATTTAACAAGACATATCGGTTAGCGGCATCATACTCATCGTCAGTCAACTACCGTTTCTTACTAGCCCCAATAAGCTTGTCCCTTACATTGAATATACCTCCATCCTCAACGTCTTCGTCATTCCTTTGAGGTCTATTTCAATTTGTCTGGACACGAGTATCAAAATAAATGGAGCAGACGTTTGATACCTCCTCGATAAGATATTCTTCGCATATCGAAGCCTCTATATAAATCTTGTTGCCAACTTTCTTCTTTAGATGGTATAGGTACCTAGAGAGACAAATTTGTAGGAACGAAGTCGTAAAGCAGAATACTCTAGAGGGAGGGTGAATAGAGTAGGCAGCAGAATATTACTGATTAAAAATTTGTTAGCAGTTAGATCAAAGAAATAATATCAATAATCATAAAGTAATAACTGTAAAGAAAAGAAATCATAAGGCAAACGCAAACACAGAGATTTACTGGTTTCTTTCTTGTGAGGACTAGTCCAGTCGGAAGAACTCTAGCTTCCAGTTGAATCCACTATTAGAAAATCTCGCAAGTTTTCATACGAAGTCCTTGCAACTTCTACAGACGCGAGCTTTGATACGAAGAACTCGACCAACTTCAGTTTTGAAGAGTCTTTCTTCAATCAAGCCTCTGATTACAATTTCTCTAAAATCTTCTAGACCTCACCGTTCCGACAAATTGACTAAAGAATTGTAACTAGCTTGGGATTTAAAAATAAAAGCTTTTTAGAAAACTCTTTGGAAGAAATGTAAGCTTTAGAAGAGAAGAGATGAAAGTGAATGAGTGATTTGAAATGATCAGAATTTCTCTATTTATAGTTTTTCCAAAGACAGAACTCTGGCAGAATTCGGGCAGAATTCGGACAGAATTCTATGTAACAAACCGCAACTGAAAGGAGATCAAGTTCAAAAACCAACGTTCACATAACGTTCACCTTGGCCGAACTCTGGCCGAGTTCTGTCAGGGTCGGTCAGGAATATTTTAAGAAAATATTTTTGGGGCTTTTTGAAATCCTTCAGAAGCTTTTGTAAATAAGAGATAATTTTCAAAACATAGGTCAATTTTGAAAACGATTTCGGATAGCCTATTTGCCAGTACGACTCGGTATACAATGTATTCCTAGACTCAATAAAAATAAAAATTATATTGCATAAAGAAATACAGTCTCGAGTGGCAAACATAGCTTCGGTCTTGAACTGAGTAGATATCCAATCTTGATTAGTGTCCAAGAGTCCAAAACATCTTGAGTAAACATCTGAGTCCGTATATCGAGACAGAGTTTGATCAATTATTAAAATTAGGTTTGATCATGACCAATGGGCCCACAATCTCTCCCATTTTGATAATTGACAAACCTTGACCGATATAACATCGTTGGTCTTTATCAAAACAAATTGTACCGATATAATATACTAAAAAAATGTTCATGTAGATTGTTCATATCCTGTATTCTTAAGATCGAAGATGTTAGATCTTATTTCTCCCTCGTTGACACTTAGAAAAATAATTACAAAAGAGAAAGCTCCCCCGCAATATATGCATAAGTAACAATCAGTGGAGAACACAAAATATAACAGTAAAAAAATGTATCACATGCATGGTATAAATGTGTCACAGATAGTAAAGAAGTGTGATAAGCAGAAAATATTTCACAGGCAGTTTAAATGGAAGCATAATAAAAGATAATGCTATGAGAAAAATGGTAAACTGAATAAAATATGCTAAAGGAAACATATCACACGTCCATCAGAAAAAAAAAGTTACAATAGAAATCATAACCAAATAAGAGTACTGATACTAGCTTGGAATGTCGAAGCATTTCCAAGTAAACATAGACAATAACATCAGTCTCAATAGTACGACAAATCATATATCATTCTCATCGTCATTATCATCATCTGCAATGCCAGCATGTCCACCGTGTCTGGAAGGACCAGCTCCAGATGTGCCAGCTCAAGAGGTATGTGGAGTAGCAACAGAAGTACGATATTAATCGTAAGCGTTTCCTGGTTGGAACAGAGAGTGGACCGTCTCATCATCAATGCGGTAACCAGATACAGAAGGGTCTCTAGAAAGAGAGCTAGCAGAATGACCCGTCTGAGCAAATCTGAGATCGGCAAATGAGTTGGCAATAGCCTGGAACCGAGTCACATCATGGAACTCATGTTCCTTGGAAGTGTCAACAAAGAAAGTCTGCAGATCCGATAGGTGCTGATGAATACCCTCAAAAGTCATAGGGTAGGTCTGAGGAGGAACAGGCGCAGTAAGAGCAGGTGCGGGAGGAGGGAGTAGTGGTAATGCTACGACGAGAAAGCTTAAAAAACTTGGGCTCAGGGTCCAGAGCGCAAGTGGATAAGTCTATATTAAAATGCTGAAAAATACGAGGGATAAGCATCGCATAAGAGAGATTGCATTCTCTTCCACGACATCTACCCATCATCTGGATGATAGTCTTAGGGGCAGAAAAAAGAATCCCCTTAAGAATGTGATAGAGGGCAGAGAGTTCTAGTGCAGTAACATTATCTTTTGAAGTAGAGTTGGGAAGAATAGTGAAATAGATGATGCGATGTAACTCGTAGTTAAATAAGTTCAAGTTATTGGCCTTGAACTTTCCAGGACGAGCACGTACTGGCGCACAAAGCTCATTCTTGAAACTAACAAGAGTCGTACCCTCGGGAAAGTCGAAGTCGATGATGTCATCGAGTGGGGCACCTTCGTTTGGAATACTAAGGATTTTTGCTAGCAATACATCATCGAACTTGATATCGATCCCGCCAACATGAGTTCTTACGGTAAAGTGTCTAACACAAAGTTACAATAGAATAGTCTAAGGACATTAGTGGCTATAGAGAATTGTTGGGTAGCGAGATGGTGTAACCCTAATGCCTCAAAGAAAGGATGGTGATCTGGAAATATAGTCCATTTAATCGGAGCGCATGTGCATATAGTACGCATAACATAGTCGGCATACCAAAGTAATGCATGGTCATGAGTTTTGAAGTAAAACTCATCCGACACGCCGTCATCCGATTGGACCGGGAAAAGAGGGAATCCTTGTTCAGATCAGAAGACGATGCCTCTTCTCTGGCATTGGTCTTCTTCCTCTTGAAAGGATTGAATCCCTTAGGCATTCTTTTCAAAACTAAGTAACCCTAAGAATTTGAAAGTGGAGGAGAGAAGGAGTTATACCTTTCGAGAATCAAGTATATTGTAGAGGACGCGATTCTACGTACGAGTCCAAATTTTAGATGGAAATCTCCACATAGATTGGAAGAAAGGGAGTGGAGAAAAGCTAGGGCTTGGGGTTTCTTCGGCTGCTGCTGCTGCTGTGATGAAGTGGTTTGGAAGAGAGATGAAGAGGAGAAGGCCACGGGTTCTAACTTAAAAATGTACAGCACCAACATAACTCTAGCTGAATTCGGACCGAACTCGGGCCGAATTCGCCTAGGGTTCTCCTAGTTTTTTAAAAAAAATGTGGGCCATATTCTTTTCATCAACTCATTTCAAATATTTAATTCAAAGTTTAGTAATTTTAAACTTCAAATAATATAATTAATATTTTTTATAAATTAATTTTCTTTACTCAGCATCTGTTTTAGATTAGCTGTAGGAGTACTGTCCCAACTTACGGGAGTTCACTGAGGAACAATTAAGTACCGCTTCGCTTCGACCGTAGTCATGGTGACTGACAGACACTTTGTAGGCTTATCTCAAAAACAGTTATTGAGTATTGAATAAATTAATTAATAAACAAAATTAATTAATATTATTGATTTCTAAAATTTCTAATTTTCGACGTAAATAATTAAAACGATCTTCCGCTAGAGGTTTTCTGAATATGTCAGCCAATTGATTCTGTGTGTCTATGTATACAAGGTCTATATCTCCATTTTATTGATGATCTCTAAGAAAATGATGTCGAATCTCGATATGCTTAGTACGACAGTGACATACTGGATTCTTAGTCAAATTAATAGAACTAATGTTATCACAGAAAATGGGTATGTGTGTGTAATATAATCCAAAGTCTTCTAAAGTTTACTTCATCCACAAAATTTGTGCACAACAACATCCTACGGCGATATACTCAGTCTTAGTTGTTGACAATGCGACAGAAATTTGCTTCTTGCTAAACCAAAAGACTCGGACTTTTCCTAGAAAATGACATGTGCCGCTAGTTCTTTTTCTATCTACTTTACATCCGGCAAAATCAGCATCAGAATAATCGGTTAGGTCAAATAACGTGGTTTTACGATACCATAAGCCGACAGCAGAAGTGCCTTTAAGGTATCGGAAGATACGCTTAAATGCGCACATATGTGATTCCTTAGGATTGGCTTGAAAATGTGCACACAAGCAAACACTAAACATAATGTCTGGTCGACTAGTAGTTAAGTATAGTAAGCTACCGATCATACCTCGATACTTACGTATATCGACAGGTTTGTCTTGTTCATCAATATCAAGCTTGGTTGAAGTCCCCATTAGAGTGGTAAGTGGTTTGACTGCTTCCAGGTCGAACTTCTTTAATAGATCTTTTGTGTACTTTGCTTGATTTATGAACGTCCCATTGTTGGTTTGTTTGATTTACAGTCCGAGAAAGAATTCCAGCTCTCCTATCATGCTCATCTTAAACTCATTCTGCATACACTTTGAAAATTATTGACAAAGAATATCAGTGGATCCAAAAATAATATCATCTATATAGATTTGAATCAAAAGATTGTTATTCAAAGATTTTATAAACAGTGTAGTGTCAACCTTTTTTTGAAAAACCGTTGTCAAGTAGAAAAGAGCTTAGACGATCGTACCAAGCACAAGGGGCTTGTTTCAAACCGTCTAAGACTTTCTTCAACTTGAAAATATAATCAAGATTTTTGAAATTAGTAAAACCTGGAGGTTGAGCTACATAAACTTCTTCTTTTATAAAACATTCAAAAATGCGTTTTTAACATCCATTTGAAATAACTTGAAATTATGAGAACATGCAAATGCACATAACATACGAATGGATTCTAATCTCGTAACTGGGGCATAAGTCTCATCGTAGTCGATACCTTCTTTTTGATTGTATCCTTGAGCTACGAGTCGAGCCTTATTATGAGTCGCTAAACCATTCTCATTCAGTTTGTTTCGGAATACCCAATGGGTGCCAATGACTGGATGATCAATGGGCTTGGGAACAAGTTCTCAAACTTGATTCCGTTCGAATTGGTTTAATTTCTCTTACAAAGCCTCTAACCAAAAATTATCACTACATGCTTTTTCAATATTTTTGGCTTCAAGCTGTAAAACAAAAGCAACACAAGAAGCTATATCTTTATTAGAGGAACGAGTACTTACACCCTTGGTAATCTCACCAATTACCAAGTCCTTTGGATGATCTGCCAAGAATCTCATCTCTTTTGGCATATCCTCAGGATTACTGGTTCCGGCTTCTTTGTTTAAAGACTCAGCTGGTGCTTGGTGTGAAGGTTCTGCATCTTTGTGTAAAGGTTTTGCAGTAGCTGTACTTGGTGTAATCACGTCTTCATTATCGTCAACATCTAAATGTTGATTTAGTTCATCAAACTTGACATTAATTGATTCTTCGATGATCATGGTTCTCTTGTTGAAGACTCTGTATACTTTGCTCTTTGCCGCATAACCTAAAAAGATACCTTCATCGGCTTTTTCATCAAATTTACTCAGGTTGTCTTTATATTAAGAATAAAGCATTTACAACCAAATATCATGAAGTATGAAACAGTGGGTGTTCTATCAAACCATAACTCATAGGGAGCCTTCTTCGATATAGGTCGAATCAGAACCCTATTGAGAATATACCACGCTGTATTGACAGCTTCAGTCCAAAAGTATTTAGGAAGACTAAACTGGTTCAATATTACTCTAGTCATTTCAGATAGAATCCTGTTCTTACGTTCCACAACTCCATTTTGTTATGGAGTCCTAGGACAGAAAAACTCATGCAAATAATCGTATGTCACAGAATTACTTGAACTCTGTATTCTCAAATTCGCCGCCATGATCACTACGAATACGAGTAATCATGAAACATTTTTCATTATGTACTTTCTTGTAAAAGGTGACAAATTCTGATAAAGCATCATTCTTGCGTGCAAGAAAATATACCCATGTGTATCTAGAGAAATCATCTACAATGACAAATGCATATAACTTACCACCTAGACTAGCAATTCTACTAGGTCCAAATAAGTCCATATGCAACAATTGTAGAGGTCTAGTGGTACTTACAGCGTTCTTGGATTTAAATACGGATCGGGTAGCTTTGTTCTTTTTACATTCACTACATACCATATCCTTCTTGAAAGATATGTTCGGAAAGCCGCGTACCAACTTCTTTGTGGATAGTTTTGAAATTGTGTCCATATTTGCATGACCGAGTCTCATATGCCATAGTTGACTCTTAATGCTCTTGGTTATCAAGCATCTACCTGCTTTGTTAGCATCTTCTAACAGATAGAAAACATATATGTTGTCTTCCCTGATACCTTCAAAGATAGTACTACCAGTTGAGCTATCAACTATAGTACATTTGTCTTTGACGAAGTTAATGCCATAATCGTGATCAGCTAAATGGCTTATGCTGAGCAGATTATATTTTAACTCGGTAACTAGACAGACATCTTTAATCACAGAATAGGAAGCCTTACTAATGTCACCGATACCGATTATGTATCCTCTTAAATTATTACCGAAGGAGACGTATCCTACTTTATTCTTCTTCGACAGTGTTGCAAATAATGATGCATCACCGGTCATGTGCCGTGAGCAATCGCTGTCGAGGATCCATTTACTTCTAGCATGTGAAGGGCGTTCCACCTACAAAACAGTTTGTAGATGAAACTTTTGGTACCTATTTCTTGTAGGGTCCTGACTATTAGTTTTTGGTATCCATGCATAAATATTTAGATCTACTAACTTTCTGATTCTATATGCAGAGGATATA
>JANAVB010042538.1:0-27230 GCA_029216955.1 Iris pallida
TTCCTTTCCATTACTGAATGAAAGGAAATGGAAAAGGAGAGAAAGAGTGGGTGATTTAATAAGGGTTTTAAATAAAGGAATTGTTTTGATAATAAGACAAAGAATGTTATATATATATAAATATATATATAAAAGGATTTCTAAATTAGTTTTGGAAAAACTAACTTGGGTTCGAGACGGTCCGAGACAGGTTCGGGACGGGTCAGGCCAAACTAAAAATCCATGAATTATAAATTTTTCTAAAATATGGTTTTTCATAAAATGATAATAATTAATTTAGCAAACAAATTATACAATAATTTTTTACGGTTTTGACCAAACACTAAAATTCCAGAAATAAATAATAATTTTTTCTAGAAACAATTTTCCTAAATTAAAATTAATAATTATTATAATTAGCTAATTAAATTATTCAATTACTTAACTAAATTTACGAGTTTCACAAGCGCTCTCAAAATATCCAAGATTTGATAAAAGAAATAATCATAAAACAAAGTATCGATAAAAAATTACCTTCAACCACAATAAAAAAAAAGTAAATTAATAAATAAAAATTCTGAAAATCTAGGAAGAGAGGATTTAGGGTTAGGGATTTGGAATTGGAGTTGGAATTAGGGTTAGGGATTTGAGGGTTTGTAAATTATGGTGATTGAAAAATTGCGGAGAATAAAGGGGACTCCCCCTCTTTATATAGGGGTTGGGAATTCCCTAATTAGGAAGGAATATGATTAGAATAAATCTAGATAAACCTTTCTATAAATCAATGCAAATAATTATCTTAAACATAATTAATTTAATCTATATATATAATTATATAATATATATATATTATTTCATAACAATAATAATTTAAGATAATTTTTAGTACCAACGAATAATCTGTACAATTAGGTTTTCATAAATATATCATTTTAATAATATTCTATTAATCAAGACGATAATTAGTAAATAAAAATTAAATCAATTACATATTGAATCCAACAAATTCTAGACTAATTAAAATCAATCCATAATGATACTAGATATTATTAATACTATTTAAGATATATTAAACCAAATCTAAATTTAATACTTTTGTAAATACTTTAAAATAGTACCTTAAAATAATACTCAATGTTAAATATATAATATATTTTTTTTTAAATTTAATCGTAAAACAAATGACAATATTAGACCAAATAATCCTAGAAGTACATTGTATAAAATAAACTAGTAAATAGTTTTGCCATTCCAAAAAAAATATATATCTTACTTTCTCAACCATAATTTTTTTTTCAACCATGAAATATCTATATATTAATAAAAACTATTTAAAACTAAAATAAAAGAAAAGTGGGCTTATAAATCAACCCACCTTAGAAAATTTGTCTTCAAAATTTCAAATGAGAGGACTATGCACTAATAATCAAGAAAAGTAATACGATCCAAAATTGGATAAGCGTAACCGCGGATAGAATCGAATAAGGAGGAATGCGCTTTTGGCACGATCCAGAATATTCAAAATGTTTGAGTCGAGATTAATTTTTTATTTAAGGATGATCAAGGAATTCGGTTTAGCACGATGGTTGTTTTAGGCACGATCAAGATACGACCAATTATATGGTCAAGGATTTAGTCAAGGTAAAAATCTAAGCTCGCTTAAGGATAGAACCAAAATAGGATTAACTAAACGAGAAAGGTTGCTAGGCACGATTACTACTGTTAGAATTATATAGGCATGGTCAAGATCAAAAATTTAGACAAGTCTAAACATGGCTAAAATTACTTAGATTCAAGTAGGATGTTTTACGATCAGCTAATCATGCAAGTCATCCAAGCATGATTAAAATTAAAAAGTTGACAGGAGCATGAACATGATTAAAATAGTCATGATCACAGAGGAAAAAATCTAAATATTAGCAATAATTGAGTTTGAAATATAGGCACGACTATGACTATAGTAAGATAGTTTAGTCACGATCAAAATCATTTAGGAACGATCAAATTCAAATTTGTTTCGCACGATTAACTCGATTAAAAATTATTTAGGCACAATTACAGAATAAAATTCTAGAAAAATATGCGAATTAACGCGATCGAAACATAATCGAAATAGTCTAGTTGCGATCGGAAAGTCGTTAAGGATGATCCAAACTGAAATCATTTTAGTACGATCAATTATGTAGGCATGATCATAGAATCATAATTTTGGTATATCTTGATCTAGCAGAAGGAATCCAAAAATAGGTTTAAAAGACTAGGAAAACAAATAACATATGAAATAAAAGACAAGAAAATGAAAGGATAACCACTAAATCAGATTTAAAGTGAATGCATGAAATTGCAAAACATGAAATCAATAGTCATATGCCAAAAGGACGTAGTCTCTATAAGATTTAAAAATCGTATGTATATATGAAGTCACTTATCGAGAACTTATGCCTGCCAGTGTACACCTAGCTGCAGTAAACCCTTGGTTTCATGACTCAAGTATGATATGATATCGAATATTTTATTAACTCTATCCATATTGACATAATAACTCAAGATCAAATAGGACAATTAAGACATAATTTTAATAATATTCGATAACCCACGCTTACTTGAAATTACTTCAACTTAGGGATCATGCCACGCTAGTGCGCTGCTGGCTGCAATGAACCCTGTAGCCTCGATAATTCAAATAAATGGCGACAGTGCACTTCTGTCTGGTATTGTGAGTCACCGATCATTCTTTCAACTATATCCATAAAATTTCAAAGGAGATTCTAAAATTCTTAAACAAATTGACCATGATAGAGAAAGCTAAAATTTTAAACAAATTGATCATGATAGAAATGTGCGTATCTGTCCTTGAAGTGGAAGTATCAATTTTGAAAATCAACGATTGATTAGGGAGAAAATGATCGAAGTCAAGAGAAGTATAAATTTTAATTTCTATTTCTCTACTATTCAAGAATCGAAAGAAAAACATATATATCTTGAATTTCAACAAAACTAACTCGGAGTAGATGTATGGATAATGGATCATGTTAGGCTCAAACTTAATGGATGGAAATAAAATATAGACCCTTAGAAAATAAATTATAACTAATGAGAAATAAATAAGCAATACAGATCCTACAATATGGAGATAATTAGAAGGGAAAAATAAAATTACATAAATGATCAAGATTGGGAATTGAATCCTAGGAAATTCTAACTTACCAGACGAATAGTCTACCCACCTTTGATTAGAGTCATTCTATCAAACACAATCAAATAGGATATCACCAACTTAATGTATATCACTACCTTAGTTATAGGGCCTATGTAACAATCTTAACTACCCAACGGTCAAACTAATAAGAGACTTCCTAGTCCTAGTCATCCTCCTAAAATCAAATGAATCCTATTGTGAATGAGCACTTTCTAATCGCAGGCTTGCAGTAATACAACTAATATATGTACACTACCACAAGTTCATACAATTTGCGAAGACTGACCTGCATGGGCCACCAAAATTTTTTGTCACGACTCGTACCCGGTTTTGGATATGAGTGCGTGTCCAAGTCTAGCCTACGCTAACTTTATTTCTCATTCACATGGCTACATTAATTATAACTTTTATAAGATTTATATTTGAAGAATTTATAAGTCTCATAAAATAAAATAAAATAACTAATCTATCTGACTAGTTTTTAGATTGGCCTTCCAACATACCCATGTCTTCCCCAACAGTCCAAAGTGTAATGTAGCAGGCGATTATCTAAAAAATATTGGTTTCCAGTCAGGAATGGAACAAGCACACAGACTGACAGGCTATTCAAAATATAATAGAATTTATAATACATGAAAAAAACATGTGTGAAATAAAACTAGCAAGTAAACTGGTATCATGGCAAATAAAAAAGAAACAAGTACTCAATAACATGATATATCTACTAGAAGAAATATGTAAATAGGGGTGACATTGCAAGTGGTGAAGAAAAGAAAATCATGTAAATGACAACTATCTATGTGTTTTGAAATATTGTATTCGACTTGTGAAAGGCTAGGGGATAAATCTGTTTCCCCACACGTGTCGTGGGCATCTGCTATTCTCCACGAAAGACAATAAGGATGGGAAGGGTAGTTCACATGTCAACCAAAGTATTTTTTTGCCCGACTAGTACTCATGGACTCGAACAAGTCACGAGCATCGTAATCAATTGAATGATACTAAAGAAATATAATATGTAGAGATCCATGATACTAACCCATATAACGAGCGTGTCAGCAAGCAAGAGAAGCATATGTATAATATGTAATGAAAAAACTATTAGAAATTGAAAGCAATCAGTATATTTACTTGCCTGGGGTCCTTTGCTGGTGAAACTAATAATACAATTTCATTCGAAATAGTCCCATTTGCTTAGGGGCAGCATGCAAAACCCATAGTATCCAACTACTCAGCGAGCCACAAAAGTCAAACTAGTGACAGTCTTCGGATTCTGAAATAGACATCACCAACATATTTGGTATAAAATAAATATCTAAAAATGCCTACCCAAAAGTCTAATTATGGACACAGGGGCAAAATCGTAATTTTGGGTCAAAACGATATCCACTGTTGGACCCATTTTGCACTGAAAAGTGTGCCAGTTCCTACGATCTTTAAAGTCATCAAACTATATGTCTATGGGTCCAATTTGACGATATGAACCCAACCGTATATCCAAAGTTGGATTCTGGTGGGCCGTGCATAAATTTGCCCGTTGGATCGGGTCGCGGGCTTGCCAAAATAGCGTTCCGGTTGACCTTCTCAGAATCGGACCAAACTTGGCTCGCAGGACCAGAAAAATGACACGGTCTTGTTGGCGTAAGTTTCATCTTGAGATGATGAATGTGCACGAAGTAATGGACTAGTTTGCAAAAGGGCTGATATGGGACATCTCGACGGATATGTCTCGATTTCGTCGTGCACACACAGCGAAATCGAGTTCCGTTGAATCCCACACATCGACAACATCCATAAGCGTCTTTCGATGCTCATAGGTTGTGACCATGTCGCCCGGTTTGTCGGGATGCACGCGATATCGGTGATTTTCAAAGTTTTAAAAATAGTTTAAAGCAATTTTTCTCAGTTTTGGAAAATGGATTACTCGGCATATAAACAATAAAATCAGATACTAGAAAATGGGTTCTAGGGTCCTATAGGTTGTCTAATAGACCCTTCAGTTAGGTTCCCCAAACTGTTGATGGATTGGCAATGAATCGCATTCAAAAACACATAACTGGCAGTTGATACTATCACGTAATAGTGCAGTTTTTTTTGCCAATTTTGGCGTCGAGTTTCTGGGCAGCTTGTTTAGTTATTCTCAAAACTATTTACTGGGATTCCTAGAGGGTTATATCGTCTCTCCGTAGGAATTTATGGGTCACAAATCGATCGCGACAAGATAAAAATTGGTGGGGAAACCGGTTACCTGACGGCGAGTTGTTGTTGTTACTGCGGGTTGCTGTTGTGCATTCGGCCAGCTCTGGCCGTCGTCGACGACCCATAGGTGGTGAGGGAGTTCGTTCAGGGGTTCGCCCAAACCCCAGGGTCACCGTGGGTCAGGGAGGTGTTATTGTGAGAGTGTTTCTGTAGGGTTTCGAACGAAAGAAAAAAAAATTGTCGATATATATATATATATAGTAGAAGCAGATAGAGAGGAGTATGTGGAGAGCCGGCCCTTGGTTCTCCCCACCCCTACCCCCGTTCTTCTTCCTCGGGTGGTGGGCGGGGCCGGTCCTCGTCCCCGGCGGCCTGGCCGGTTGGCCGTGGTGCCCCCCCGCCATTCCGGTGGCCACATCCGGCCTTCTCGCCGTCCTCAGGGCCGCCAGGATCCCTCCTCCGTGTCCCTTGCCGAGCTGATCGCCGTCGCCAGCCCGAAGTGCGGTCGCCTTAGCCGCAGTCGTCGTCCCCGGCGATCTCGGCGACGGCGACATCAGAAAGCTCCTCGCGTCCCCCCAGGACCATCCCCAGACCCCTCAATCCTCGGGCCCCCTGGCTCGCCCTCCGCTGCAGCCCAGGCAACCCCGCCTTCCCCTCCTCCCGTTCCGGCGTGCCCTCCTCGCGCCGCCACCCCCGCGGTGGTTCCCCCTCTCGCCGCCCCTTTTCCTGCGGCGCACCCGGTTCCCTTGGCCGCCCCCTTACGGTGGCCGCCCGCGCCCTCGGTCGGCCTCGCCCCGTGCCTTCCAGCCCCCGCTCCTCCTCCGGGCCTCTCCCCAGCGCCGGTGGGGTCCTCGCTTCCGTGCAGACCCTCCGTCGCTGCTACGTCACCCGCGAGCTCCGTCCTCCCCGCTTGGACGGCTCCTCCGCCTCCATACGATCTCCGGAGTTTCCGGCGAGCGCTGGAGGCCACTCCCCCCTCCGCCGCTCTTGACCGGCTCCCCTCGCCGGTCCCGCCTCCTCACCTCCGTCTTCCCCGTCGACCCCCGTCGACGTCTCCCCTCCGTCTCCTCCTCTACTCGGCTCCCTCTTCCTCCGCCCGCAGCCCTTCCTGGCGGCGGTCCCGGCCTGCCTCCGACCCTCCGGTCGGCGGGTCCTGCCGCGCGCTGGCGGGGGAGGCCCGCCTCCTCGCCGGCATCCTGCTCTCCCCCCGTCGCCTCCCGACGCCGGTCGACTCCGCCCACACTCCCCGCCCACACTCCCCGCCCTCCTTCTCCTCGCCTCCCGACGCCGGTCGACTCCGCCCCTCTCGCGCTCGTCGTCGCCGGGGCTCCCGTCGGGGCGTCGATCTCTCTCCGGCAGCTCATCGGCCCCTCGCCGGCGCCTCCGACGGATCTACCCCTCTCCGGCTGCCCCCTCGTCCTCGTCCTCGCCGGCCCGCCGGACTCAAGCCGGACCGTCTCCCTTGGGCCTCGAGCGGGGGGAGGATCGAGGCTCCTCGAGCCTCGCGCGGCCCCCTCGGGCATAGCGCCATCCCTCCCCCCCTCGTGTTCCCGCCCCACGTGGTCCAACCCCCCCTTGGGCCTCGTGCCCATCCCATCAGAACTCGTTGTTGGACAGTTTGAATTTTCAAAACACTATGTTTTTGAAATTTCGAAAGTTCTCTTTTTGTGTTATCGTAATTTCGTTATTACGGTTACGTAATTTCGAATTTTTAACCTTTCTCTTTCCTACAATGTTTATCTGGGCCGTTTTGCGTTTCTAGGCCCAGCACCAGTATGTTTAGCTCCTTTGGAGCAACCCTTTTTCTTTCAATAAAATTTCCTTGGTTTAAATATATATATATATATATATATATATATATATATATATATATATATAGTATAAGCATGGAATTTTAGAACCAGAAATTCTATGCGTCTAACACTACATGCGCCAGGAAGCTCAGATGAAGTACTTGGCATAGCAAACGGCAAAAGCTTAGACATTAAAAGAAGATTTTTATTTCATATAAAAGTCTATTACATGTCTGAAAAAAAAGGCTTTACAAAGGAGAACTTCTACAAAAAGCCCCTAAGTCTACAGCCTGGCGCAGCAACCACCATGCGCTCTCAAACAGGCGCATCTCTTCGGCATCTCAGTTTGGCGCATCACTTCAGCGTCTCAGCCAGGTGCATCCCTTCAGCAGCTCAGTTATGTGCTTCCTTTCAGCGTCTCAGTCAGGCGCATCTCTTCGGCGTCTCAGTCAGGCGCATCTCTTTAAGAGCGTGCATCATAAAGTCTCAGCATATGTGCCTTACCTCGACCCGATCAAATGCTTCGACTAATAAAGCATTTATTGAGCAGAACGAGGGTAGGCAATCAATCCCCTAGCTGGAGGAAGAGCTCTCCAAAGCCCAAGGAAGAGGAGAGCACCGCAATCGACCCGCGGCAAAAGGAGGCTTTCAACACAACCAGAATGGGCAACACCCACTCTAGCAGGAGGAAGAGCTCTCCCAAAGCCCAAGGAAGATGATCGGAGCACCGCAATTCCGATCTGCGGCTCTTCCAGCATAACGGAGACGAGGCTCGAGCATCCCGATCTTTGGATGCAACAGGCACCTTCTGCCTACCTCAGAAGCCCTTGACTCCGACTTTTGGATGTAACAGTCACATTCAAGTACATAAATGAAGATAATGCGTCGCATCTTCACCCTCGGGAACATCTCGTCAACAGAATGTGCTCTAGAAAACAAGTTCATTTTGGGAGGACATGAGAGAACGAGAGACAAACTCTCTTCTTGCCACTATTTATAGGACGGGCAAATCAAACCCATGCGCCAAGTGGTGGGCTCTCCGAATCCCATGCAATGAATTTACATTAATGGTGATGAACCTGACGCTTCAGATTCAGCCAAGTCAAAACGGCTATTTAAAGTACTTGAAGAACGTAACAGTCGGGCCAATAAAGACGTGTCATGCAAACGGATGCGCCGGTCAGACCGCACATCATACTGACGTGCCCACCAGCACCAAGCACCTTGTAAGGATGCGCCCCATGGGCCCCCACGTGCCTAGTGGAACGCAGATCGATGCGCCCATTCAACAGCCCATCACCCGTCAAAGAATATTAAATGCTGAAGTCTGATACGACAGCGGCCAGTCCCCGAGGACTGAACAGTTGACAGCTTTTTCAGAAGACGAAGCATCGCTGACATCGACATCATCATTACTTTCCTCCGGCGGTTACAAGCCACGTGGCCGCCCAACCATTTCGCATGCACCTCCGCAGCCATGCGCCCAAATCTCTGTATGCACCTCAAAAGCCATGCGCCTCAGACTTTTCTCTGATCCCTAAAGACAGGAGTCAAAGTCACTACTGAAGCCTCGTATGCGCCTCAAAAGCCATGCGCCCAGACTGGTTCGTGACACCTAAAGGTTACAAGCCAAAGTCGTCTCATGCGCCCAATCCCAGGCGTATCCTATCAGATTACTCTCCACCAAATCCGAGATCTTTGAGCAATGGATACGTGCCACGTGTCTCTTGACTTAGTTCAGCCGATGAAGGGGTGCTAATCACCCATGATCTCAGCAACCGAAAGATCTTCTCTATTACTACGTGTCAGCTCTGCCGTAGCCCACAAATGCAACGAGAAGAGTTCAACTCCTCAATTTGAGTGCGCCATCCATGTGCCTCCATCAGCAATTACCACGTGGCATCCCCACAAACCGACGTATCCTACATATGCGTGCATGAGCAGCCAGCCTGCAGACAATAAATAGAGGGATCATTTCCTTCTGACAAGGCCATGAACCTACGAACACACACACAGAGAGGCAGATACAGACACTCAACATCTTCTTCTTCTCCGTGAGCTCCAGCACCCAGAGCAACTCAGACCTTCAGAGAACTGATAACCGTCGTCGGATCGTCAACGGAGTCAACACATTACCACTCGCTCCATCGGCACAAGGGACCCTGACAAACAAAAGTGCTCTCCTAGGACTACGTCTAAGTCCTACATTGTAACACTGTTCTGTTTGTAATTGAAATTTGTAATAAAAAGATTTTAATGGCAAACAAGCAGGCGACTCTGCTGGAGAACTCTTTCTCCTCCACCGAGAAAGCTGTGTCGCAATCCGACGACGTGAAGGTGGACTCCTCCCACAAGACGCTGGTCGTACGCCTCAATCAACAGGCGTATGAGAAGTTCATCTCTGAAGGCAGCGCAAGTCCTTCGAAGCGGCTGCCAAAGCCGAAGAAGATTCGCCAAGTCTGGGTGCGCAAGGTCGAGGCCTCTGGCACCACCACTGAAGGGGATGCGCCGATACAGTCCACCCTTCTCGCTGACAACTTCAGCCGCCAGGATGCGCCCACTGGTGTAGCACATCTCTCGGGAAAGTGTGGTACTGACCACATTCCCCAGCCATCTCCTTCTCAGACAAGGAAGATGCGTCGATGGAGCAAGGGCACAGCTAATGCCCTGCGTATCACCTCTGATGTGCCACAGAAGGCCTCTGTCTTTGACAGACTCATTCGCTGTCATGGTGAGGAGAATTTGGACTCTAAGTACTATGCGTCCTAGCGGGCTGGTACGAAAGTCCAAGGCAGCACGGGCCATGCGCCACAAATATACTATGTCGGCAGCAAACCAGAAGCATGCGCTCACAATCATGCACGCTGCTGATGGTAAGCTGTATAAGGCCGACTCGGGTGCTTCTGTGCTAGAAACGAGCTGACCTTCAAAGTCCTTGCCTCACTTGGGCGCATCTGCTGCGTTCGCAACCAAGTCGAGCAAGGCAAACCCTGTGGTCTTGAACTCCCGTGCCTCCGTAGGTTGTGCGTCTGAGGTTCGTTCAAGTCACTGTAAATGTTGTTCCCCCCACTACTGATCTGAGCACATGTTCTGTATTGGATCAGGGGGTGCAACATTCACTTGACCACCCCGACGCTTGGCCTTGCCATGCGCCTGATGGGGGTACGAAGGTGGCACTCTCCTCCAACGATCTGCGTAACGTGATCACTCACAAACGCCGATCAGGATAGTCGACTGACAAGCACAATACGCCCTTCACAGGGCACACCTGTGCTGTAGTCACCATCAACTGCTGATGCAAGACAGCGATCCCACCAAGGCAGTCGATATTCCAGCGGCTGCAATCATCAACACCTCTCCAATATCGCCTCGGGAAGAAGGTGTCAGCAGAAATAGAGCCAGAACTACAGGTTGCTTCCTGCAATGTAGTCTCCAACTCCCCATCAATTCGAAAGGCGACTGGTAGCTCCTCGACTGTGTCCTCATCCAAGAGCCAGCCAAGGAAAGCCAAGACGACTATCCCATCCTCTGGAGTATTTGAAGGAACTTGGAAGAGAAAGAAGATCTTGGAGGAAGCTGGAGGTAGGCAGGCCCTTATCGATCCGCCTGCTGAAGGTGAAGACGTCCTCCAGAACATAGCTGGGGGTAGCCAAGTCCTTGCTGATCCTCCCGAAGACGAAGACGTTTTCCAGAGCACAGATGAGGCTATCCACGTCCTTCCTGAAGGCGAAGATATCCCCCAAGACATAGCTGGGGGTAGCCAGGACGAAGCTCCAGGAGAGGCAACTCCCCTGCAGGAGAGTGAGGCCGAGAGTGAAGCCTCAACCGATCCATCCACTTCCAGCCGTGTCATAGCAGTATACATGACTGGGGGTGATGCCGAGCCAGATGTGCCGCCAGAAGACCTTGTCCAGCGCATGGATACCTTGGAAGGAGGACTCAAAACCCTCTCTGCCTCTATGCAAACACTGACTCAAGCAGTGTTCGAGATACGGTCAGCTTTGGCCAGGGTACCGTCTACCGGTCCTGACCCAGGGGCCAATGGAGAATCAAGTGTACCCCTTCAACGGGTATCCTTGGATACAGATCACCGTGAAGCACCTCGGACGTCGGAGCCATCAAATGTTCAACTCCAGGCTGTACCACCTTCCCTGACTCCCAGCTCCACGGAAGACGTGGTTGAGATGATCAGGGACTTATGCGAGCGCTTTGAGTCCAAGAACAGACAAGAGGAGCGCCAGAAGATGGGGATCCCACAACCATACCCCCTCGAATGGAACAAAGTGGTTTATTCTCCCAAGTATAAACCACATACATTGATGCCATACGATGGGAAGGACTCTCCACGCCGCTATCTGACGTACTTCCAGTCTCAAACGGGACATCTTTCGAAGGAAGACGCACTACTCACCAGCATATTTGTCGGGGCGTTGAAAGGAGTAGCTTACGACTGGTACTGCAGTCTCCCCGATAACTCCATATCTTCTTTCGACGACTTGATACGTCTCTTCCTCGATCATTTCAACGACGGAGGGAAGGACATGACAATGGCGTCCCTTATAGAGATACGTTAGAAGGAGAAGGAAACAGTTCGAGCATTCATCAAATGGTTCCGACAAGCCTACTTCAGACTGCCCCCGGGTATGCCAGAACATGCACTCCTCTCCTCCTGTGGCATGAACATGCTGCCTGCCATCAAACTTTGGCTCAACTCCACTCCTCCTCCCGACTGGAGTTCCTTGATCATCGAGGTCGAGACAGCTGAAAAGAAGGCGTCCAATGCTCGTCTTCTGGGAGTCAGTTTCCCTGTCTTTGAGGACAAGGAAAAATAGCCTGCAGCCAACAACCCTGGACGAGAGACGAAGGGGAAACAGGCATTGACTGTCAATGCCTCCAAAGGTGCATCGGCACCCACTCAGAATCCTCCACTTGCACTAAGGCCAAAGGAGGTTTATTCTTTCAACGATGAAGACACCCTACAACTCTTCGAGATATTGAAGCAGGATGACAAAATCAAGTGGCTGGACCCGAAGCGTTCCGACGAGGTTGGGAAAGTGGACCATCCGAGGTATTGTTACTACCATCGGTTTGTCGGACACCCAACTAAGGACTGCTACGTCCTCAAGAACTATATCCAGCGCATGATCAATGCGGATGTTATCTCCGTCGACTACGAGGAGAAAACGGTCTCGACCAACCTGGTGTCACTCCAATTTGGCACCTTGCTGCCAACCACAACACAAGATGGCGTCGTCCCCATCCCAAAGACGACAATAGAGGTAGTTAATCTACCACCTACTCGTGACAACGTGAGTGGACTCATCCCACTCACCACATCTCGGGGAGAGATCTTATGGGTTCACCCTGATCTCGTCTCCGAGGTCACTCAACCGGGGTTACGCTCTACCTCCAAAACCAAGGGCAGGAAGATCAAGTCTTGCCGTATGGTCTCTTCCTCTGCGGAAGAGGCACTTCCTATACAGATGTATTCACATCAGAACGCCCAACCTGACGAAGCTGCCGTCGAGGTGGTGCCTCCTTACACCGTCCCTGCTGTCCAGGAAGAAGGCCCATCCAGGCCTCCCGTAGCCAATAAACAGAAGCATGTAGAGGCTCGTTTCGACAAGCCTTTACGAAAGGAGAATGCTTCGGGGCTAGCCAAGCCCCACAACTTCGACATACTGGCACAACTGGCCATACTCCTGCCCGCCTATCTCTATTTGAGCTTCTTCGTCTTTTCAAGGACACTCGTGAAGCTCTCTGTAAAGCCTTGAAGGATGCTGAATCCTTTATCAGTCAGGTCAAGCAGCCCGAGGATTTCTCATTCGTCCGAAGCATCAACCTGGGATTCCGATACCAGTATCGACTCAGTCTTCAAGAAGGTGCTATCAGTCAACATGGCATCTGAACAATCTCAAGAAGATGAAGGTGAAGACCAAATGCCAGAATTCTTCGAGGAAGAACCTTGGGCTCAATGCCTAGGAGCGCAGTAGGAGTCTCATTTTGAATTACGCGAACCCCCTATCGAGCAGATTGACCTTGGGGATGGATTTTCTTCCAAACCCATCTTCATCAGCAAAAGCCTAAAAGGAGAAGACCGAGAATCTTTGGTCCAATTGGCTAAAGATTATATCGACGTCTTCGCCTGGAGCTATAAAGACATGCCGGGACTTGATCCTCAGATCGTGATGCATAGGCTCAACATCTTACCTGATGCCAAGCCTATAAAGCAACAACAGCGGCATTTTCGTCCTGACATCATGAATGCTATCGATCAACAGGTAGACAAACTCCTGACCAGCGGGTTTATCCGTAAAGAACAACACCCGGATTGGGTGGCCAACGTTGTCCCTGTCACCAAGAAGAACAGGAAGATACGAGTCTGTATCGACTTTAGGGACCTCAACATCGCTTGTCCGAAGGACGAATTCCCGCTTTCGATCACCGACGTAATGATCGATAATACATGCAGCTTAGAACGCATGTCTTTCATGGACAGATATTCGGGCTATAACCAGATTAAGATGTTCCCCGATGACGCAATACACACGTCATTCAGGACACCGAAGGGGGTTTTCTGCTACACAGTGATGCCCTTTGGCTTGAAGAACGCTGGTGCTACATACCAACGAGCTATGAGTACCATCTTTCATCAACATCTTCGTAAAAAAGTTAAATGCTATGTTGATGATATCGCTGTCAAGAGCCGTCTCAAAGGGGATCACCTACAAGACCTGAAGACAGTCTTCGATCTCATGCGAGCGCATCAACTCAAGATGAACCCCACTAAATCCTTCCTTGGGGTTTCTAGCGGGAAATTTTTGGGCTTCATTATTACGGCGAAAGGCATTCATGCCGATCCCGAGAAGACCAAGGCCATCCTTGACATGGACCCTCCGAAGAACCTCCGAGAACTTCTAGGTCTGCAGGGACGTCTGGCATACATCCGAAGGTTTATAGCAAACCTTTTTGGAAAATGTCAACCCTTCACTCAACTCATGAAGAAGGAAGTCTCTTACGTCTGGACAGAAGAATGCCAGAAAGCTTTCGACGATATCAAAGCTTACTTGACGAGCCCGCCAGTCCTGGTGGCACCCGTCGCCGGCAAACCATTTCTCCTCTACGATCGTGCCATGGATCATTCCCTCGGCGCTCTGCTGGCTCAGAGCAGCGATGCGGGCTACGAGCAAGCTATCTACTACCTCAGTAGGATACTGATCGGGGCTGAACACCGGTACAACCCCGTTGAAAAGGAGTGTCTGGCTTTGGTGTTCGTCATCCAGAAGACTCGCCATTATGTCTCGGGCTAGACAATTCATGTCATCTCCCGAGTCAATCCACTCAGGGTTCTCATGACGAAGCTAGGATCATTGAACTCCCGGCTAGCTACATGGGCGATCATGTTGACGCCGTACAACATGGTGTTCGTCCCACAAAAACCGTCAAGGGCCAAGCTCTGGCCGACTTTTTAGCTACACACCCCATCCCAGAGTCCTCCAGACTCTATGAAAATATCCCAGATGAGGTCCAAGAATCAAACGTCACCGAAGAAAGCTCCGTCTGGCGGATGTTTTTCAATGGCGCTTCAAGAACAGGCCCCAAAGGCCAAATCATCGCAGGAGTGGGGGTAGTCTTAGTCTCCCCCGATCAGCTGGTCATCCAGCGTGCTTACTCCCTTTTGAAGCCGTGTTCCAACAATGTTGCCGAGTACAACGCTCTCATCATGGGACTCCAGCTGGCGCAACAGCTGGGGGTAAATCATCTGGAAGCCTACGACGACTCAAAACTCGTCGTTAACCAGATCAGAGGGTAATACAAAGTTTGCCATGAAGATATGGTTCCTTACCATGAAGTTGCATTGAATATTATTTCAACCTTCAGCAAGTTCTTCATAGAACACGTACCCCATTTAAAAAACCTGGAGGCCGACGCTCTGGCTGGCCTCGCAGCCTCATTGGCAGCATCCTTCGGGACTCAACACTACGTCACGATAGTTGGTCGAGACTTGGTCTGTCCTAAAAATAACCTATGCTCACAAATGGCCCATGCCATGTCAACAAGTGCTGGTATTAATGTTCGAGACAGGAGGTTCTCGTTCATCGACTTCGCTGTCAACATAATTCTTCCAGAAGATCAGAAGGAAGACGTCTCAGTCAACAGGCGTTCCCTTCGATTCTATTATGATACAGCTACTAAAATGCTGTACCGACGCTCCTACGATGGACTTCTCCTTCGATGCCTGTCAATCGAAGAAGCAGCCGAAGCCCTTCGAGAAGCTCATGATGAAACTTGCGGGACTCATCAACTTGGCCCTAAGTTGCAGGATCGACTGTGACATATGGGTTACTACTGGCCAACCATGGCAGCCGACGCTGTCGACTATGCCAAAAAGTGCCAGCTCCACGCCGACTTCATCTATACACCGTCGGAACTACTACATCTTACGGTCGCCTCCTGGCCCTTCGAAGCTTGGGCCATGGACATTGTGGGACCTATCACCCCTCCTTCATCGAGGGGACACCGCTTCATCCTAGCTATCACTGACTACTTCTCCAAATGAGCAGAAGCGGTTCCACTGGCAGAAGTAAAGAGCTCCAGGGTGGTCAGCTTCATCAAGCACCATATTATCTACAGTGCCACCGATTGTAAACCCAGCTAGAAATCTAGAGCTTATAGCATCTTTCGTACCTGCTAATTTGGGGGTACCAACTCCTCAGGTCACTTCCGTGCCAATTCAAGCTGATCCTAGTCAGTCTGGTGCAGGGGGTGGTAATTACCACGCTGTTCCTCCTCCTAACACTTCTAACCAGCCTACCAATTCCCAAACATCAGGGGATGCTAATGAGGCTGTGAAACTCTTACGTACTCAGTTTGAGGCCTTCAAGCAGAAAGATGGCCTACAAAGACTGGGTATAAAGCAACCATATCCTGCAGAGTGGAAGAAAGTTCCATTTTCTCCTAAGTACAAGCTTTCAACCATTATGTTGTTTGATGGCAGCACTTCTCCAAGTCAGTACATCAATCATTTTGAAGTGATGACTGATCAATTACAGCCAAATGATTCTCTCCTTACCAGAGTGTTCGTCGAGTTTTAGCTGGCGTAGCATATGACTGGTATCATAGCCTGCAGGATGGCTGCATCACTTTTTTTGCTGGTTTCAAGCAAATGTTATTGGAACGGTTTTACGAAGGAGTCAACGACATGACAATATCTGCTCTCATTAAGATTAAACAGAGGCATAACGAATCCACAGAGAGTTTCATTGAAAGATTTCACCGAGAGGCACTCAAAATGTCTTTAGGAACTCCATATACTGTAACAATAGACACTTGCAAATCAAACTTGTTGCCTATTATCAGTATGTAGACAGGATCTACACAATTCCAGGATTGGCCTTCTTTCATTGTCAATGCCAAAGTAGCCGAGGTCAGTGCAGAAAAGTTCAAGCAGTTAGGAGTCCAAATGACTCATCCTAACCAAGATGAACATTCTACACCCAGGTTGGGCGCATGCTACCGTGTGCGCTATGGAAGGTGCCAACTGCCATGCGGTTGGGGGAGCCAGAGGGGGTACAGTAGGCGCAAAGCGACCCTTGCTCGGAGTGGGCGCATGGGCGCCTGAGGGAGGGCTGTGGGCGTATAGTCCCCTACGAGAGTAGTGGGCGCATAGCGACGCTTGCTCGGGGTGGGCGCATGGGCGCCCGAAGGGAGGGAGTGGGCACATGATCCCTCATGGGAGGGACATAGGGCGCATGAAGGCTCACTTCCGAAGTGGATGCATAGCAGCTGCCGTCCCTCGTAGCACGTGAGCTCTCCCCCGTCTCCATGAGGGGGAGGGGGGAAGTTCAAAATTTGAACTGTTTGGGCGGGATACTCAGGGGACGAGTCCCGATGAGGAAGGGGTTGTTCCCGAGAAGGAAGGAGTCCCTGAGGTGAAGCCAGGAGGCCGAAGAGGGGGATGGCCGGGGATGGCTAGGAAGGAGCGGGGCCAGCTGAGCAGGGGGCCGTGCGCGGAGGGGACGGGGCCCTGAGATGCTCGGCGAGCGGCGAGGCCGCGCCCGGAGGCCAAAAAAGTGGCCGCGCGACGCCCAGGTCAGGGGCCGACGGTGGGGGAGACCACCGGAGCCTGGGGGCCACCTACACCAGCGTAAGGCCGACGATGGTGAGCTGGTCGCTGGACCAGTCGAGAAATGAGCGCTGGCTGCTTGAAGCCGCGGAAGAGGGGCGACCGGTGGTGCCTGGGCCAGGCGGGCGGCTGCGGAGGGGCTGGGGTCTGGGGAGGAGCGGCTGGCGTGTCACGCCCCAGAACCAGAATACTGGAGAGCGGGGGACAGGCACAGCCAGCTACATACATTGAAGTGAATCTCATATCGCAATACGGTCACGGTTGTCTAGATGCATGAGGGTTTACTACAAGCCATCAGTCTCTTAAGGTCAATAACAAGCCTAGTGTCTCAATCTCACGCAACAAGTAGATATAACAAGATGGTAGATCAGCAGACATACAAAGTAAGGCATCCCATACATTACATATTCAGATGATCATGAAGCTAGTCATACAATATACGAAGACTAGCAAGAGTTTAAGTCATACATGATCAACCCTAGGATTTGTAAATCATGCTACAGCCCGTAGGCAGACAGTAAATAAAGTTGCAAACGAGCTAACACTTGCTCGGCGGCTAAACGCCTCAAGAGAATATTTTTACAAGGGAGTGGGAGAGCAAAATAAAACCCACTCGTTGCTGGGATTCCTTCTAGTGTTCACCATCTGGCAGATAACGGGATTGCTTGTAGCCGGAATACCTCTCTATATGCTCTACTTGATCAATCTAGTCATTAACCTAGTCAGATTCAGTATGAATCCCTGACCGTGGTAACCAGGGATACATGTCCTAGACATGATGCGAGACAAGACTGGTTGCTTATACAAGCATATTCAATACAATCACCCACGGTGTCAAGAATTCACTTAGCATGTCAGGTTAGCCGTCACAACAGCGTATCAAGGTTATCATGTCGGGTTGCTTATCAAGATTACTTATCAAGGCAAAGGTGCGTCACAACGGACCACCATCAAGAATTTTTATGTCAAATTACTTGTCAAGAGTGCACCACGGTGGGTCACTAATCATGCAATTCCATCACTAAGCCTTGTTCCGATTAACATTCATAAATAATGTCATGCTCACATGGGGTTCATGTCGAGTTTACATCAAAAGGCGTAAGGATATAAAATGGGTACAAAAATCAGACTGCGCTCAAGTCAGGCTGCGCTCAAGTCAGGCTGCGCTCAAGTCAGCGTATGCAAGACATACGTCTCCAAAATGCAGCGTATGGACTCCATACGACTCTTCTTCAAGGTAGCGTATGAGGTCCATACGACTCCTCATCAAGGCAGCATATGTACTCCATACGACTCCTCATCAAGGCAGCATATGTACTCCATACGACTCCTCATCAAGGCAGCGTATGAGGTCCATACGACTCCTCATCAAGGCAGCGTATGTACTCCATACAACTCCTTATCAAGGCAGCATATGAGTCAGACTGCGCTCACGTCCCCAAAAGGCAGCGTATGAGTCAGACTGCGCTCACGTCCCCAAAAGGCAGAGTATGAGTCAGACTGCGCTCATGTCACCAAAAGGCAGCGTATGAGTCAGATTGCTTTGTGCTAAAGAGCGCGCGCAACTCAGTGACACAAGCTAAAAAGCTCGTGCACCTGCTCACTGTCTTCTCCAAATCAGCAAGAACTCCATGATTTGAACCCAAAGCTTCAAAAGTCCATAACTTGGTCAAAACAAGTCCAAATCTAACTTTTCAAAGGTCAAAATTGGGTAGAATAAAATTCTCTACAACATAGAACCATCAAAACTTGAAAACAAAGAAGTTTGATAGATCAAAATCACCAAAATCTGAAAATAACTAATTTCTAGATCTACAAAAATTAAAGCCTCAAAATGGAAAATGACAAGTTCTAATGTGTCTTAGAAACATGAGAAGAAGCTAATGGAACAATAAAAATGGGCTCTCTTGTGGAAGCAAGTTGCACTTGCCTAAGGGGTGTTCTTGGTTGGTGGTGGGTTTAATGGAGAAGGAAGAAGAGTTAATGAGAAAGTGGAGGAGAGAGAAAAGTTAGGTGGGTTATAAAGAGGGATGGTGGTGGGTTTAACATGATGAACCAAAAAAATAAACCAAGCCAACCCAAAATAAACCAAGTTAAACCATTACATGCTATGATGAACCTAATCAAGATTAAACTGAAATTAGCTAGCTAGGCAGGAAAATAAAAATACATGTCAGGATTCCGTATACGTATACTGGAAATACGTAAAACGAAAAACGGGGGTGACAACTCTACCCACCTTAAAAGATTTCCGTTCTCGGAATTTAATCAAGAGGCTAGAGATGTCGAACAAGCTATATCAATTATAGACAATATAGGACTAGCAGTCAATCAAGCAATCATTCATGCAAGCAAGGAACTTAAGCATAAGGCATAAGAAAGACATTATACCTTACGAGTCAAACAGGTCGGGATATCGCAATCAGATATCATCCTCACGCTCCCACGTTGACTCACCCAAAGAGTGATTACCCCAAGCAATACGGACTAACTTGATAGTCTTGTTCTTGAGTATCTTCTTCCTCTGGTCCAATATGGATATGGGTCTCTCCTCATACGAAGGGTTGGTGCCAATAACCAATTCCGAATGATCAAGAATGTGACTCGGATCCGGGATATACCATCGTAATTGGGATACATGGAAGACATCATGTACCTCACGTAACGATGGCGGAAGAGCGAGACGATATGATACATCACCTACTCGCTCTAGAATATCAAACGGCCCTATATACCTAGGACTGAGCTTTCTCCGCACGCCGAATCGAATGACGCCACGGGTAGGCGAGATCCTAAGGAATACGTGGTCGTCGACAGAAAATTCAAGGGGACGCCGATGAGAATCGGCCCAATGACGCTGGCGATCTTGGGCAACTTGAAGATGATCTCTGACTTGTTTGACCACCTCAATAGTCCGCATCACCATCTCTGGTCTAAGCATTTTCCTCTTACTGATATCGTCCCAAGCTAAAGGAGATCTGTACTTCCTGCCGTACAAGGCCTCGAAAGGTGTCATCTGGATACTAGCCTGGAAACTGTTGTTATAGGAGAACTCTACGAGATGCAAGTGATCTTCCCACGAACCACCAAAGTCGATTGTACATAATCGTAGCATGTCTTCAAGAGTCTGGATCGTGCGTTCTGACTGACCATTTGTCTGCGGATGGTAGGCTGAACTGAACTTGAGACGAGTCCCCAAACTCTCTTGAAGACTTCGCCAAAAGTACAAGATGAATCTTGAATCTCTGTCGAACACAATACTGACTGGCACTCCATGCAATCTGACTATCTGTCTGAGGTACATCTCTGCAAGTTGATCCGTCGACTGACCAATTCTGAAAGGAAAAAAATGAGCTACCTTCGTGAGACGATCAACTATAACCCAGATGGCATCTCTCCCAGCTGGGGATCTAGGTAATCCAGTTACAAAATCCATGGTAATGTGCTCCCATTTCCATTCCAGGATCGGTAAGGGTTGAAGAAGTCCAGCTGGTCTCTGATGTTCGGCCTTAACTTGTTGACAAACTAAATAACGAGAGACAAACCGGGCTATCTCCCTCTTCATGCCATTCTACCAAAAATGCTGCTGAATATCACGATACATCTTCGTACCGCCGGGATGAATTGAATACTGAGAACTGTGAGCCTCTGCCATGATCTCCTGTCGGATATCACCACTGGGTACACAAAGACGTCTCCCATGTCGGAGTGTATCGTCCTTATGAACACATAACTCTGGTCTCTGTCCTGCCACACATTCTGCCCTAAGCCGCTGAAGCTTAGAGTCCGTGGACTGAGCTAACTTGATCCTCTCAACTATACTGGACTGAACTTGTATACTGGCCATCAATGCCACACTGGAAGGAAGAACAACTTCAATACCCATCTTCTGAAGATCTGCTAACAACTCTGGCTGCGCCGTTAGAAAATAAACTTCGACTCTCCTGCTCAATGCATCTGCTACCACGTTGGCCTTCCCAGGATGATACTGCAAGTTGATGTCATAATCCACAAGTAGCTCTAGCCATCTCCTCTGACGCATATTAAGATCCTTCTGGGTAAACACATACTTCAGACTCTTGTGGTTGGTGAAAATCTCCACCCGATCTCCATACAAATAATGTCTCTAAAGTTTCAATACAAAAACTATGGCTGCTAACTCCAGGTCATGGGTTGGGTAATTCCTCTCATGGTCACGAAGTTGACGTGACGCATAAGCGACTACCTTACCATGCTGCATCAAGACACATCCTAATACCTTGCCGGATGCGTCGCAATAAACTGAAAATCCTCCCGTCCCGTCGGGAAGAGTGAGAATGGGGGCCGTCATCAATCTCTGCTTCAACTTCTCAAATGAACTCTGACACTCTGCTGTCCAAGCAAACTGTACATCCTTATGGGTCAACTGCGTCAGTGGCGCTGAAATCCGAGCAAAGTCTGACACAAAACGTCGGTAATAGCCGGCCAATCCGAGGAAACTCCGAACTTCTGCAACGGTGCTAGGTACTGGCCATGTCTCTATAGCCACTATCTTCTGGGGATCAACTTCCACTCCACCTCTGGTGATGATATGACCCAAGTACGAGATACGATCCAACCAAAACTCGCACTTACTGAACTTCGCGTACAACTGGTGCTCCCTGAGAATCTGAAGAACTACACGAAAATGCTACTCATGCTCTGCCTCATTCTCGCTATAGACTAAGATGTCGTCTATAAACACTATCACGAACTGGTCCAAATAGGGCATGAAGATACGATTCATGAGGTCCATGAATACGGCCGGCGCATTGGTCGTTCCAAATGGCATAACAAGAACTCCCAATGTCCATACCTCGATCTGAATGTTGTCTTCGGGATGTCCTACTCTCTGACTCTGATCTGATGGTACCCTGACCGCAAGTCAATCTTCGAAAATACTGCCGCTCCCCTGAGCTGATCAAATAATCATCTATCCTTGGTAAAGGATATATGTTCTTAATTGTTACAGAGTTCAAGGTACGATAATCAACACATAATCTTGACGTACCATCCTTCTTCTTCACAAGAAGCATCAGAGCTCCCTAAGGTGATCCGCTAGCACGAATAAATCCCTTGGTTCTAAGTTCTTCAATCATCTTGTACAGGACCTCCAACTCTGATGGTGCCATCCTACAGACTCTCTCTGACACTGGTACCGTCCCTGGAATCAAGTCGATAGTGAACTCTATCTCTCTCTCTGGGGGCATACCTGGAAGCTCTTCGGGAAATACGTCAGGAAACTCTTCTACAACTCTGGGAAACTGAACAGCTGCTGCTACGACCATCCGCAATGCTGGGGAAGACGGTTCTACTCTACCTCAAAAAAATAAAAACTCTGGCTCACCGGGAATACTAAAAATAATCTTGCCAATATGGCAATCTATTCCAGCATACTGGTCCCTCAACCAATCCATTCCTAGGACCACATCATAATCGGCCATCGGAAACTCTATCAACCTAGCGGGAAACTCTCTACCGCTAACTACGATTCGACACGAGCAAAACACCCTATCTACACCCACAAGTCCGTTACCAGTAAGTATATTGAGCCTTACTGATAATGACTCAGGCTCCAGTCCTATCCGTGTCATGAATCATGTAGACATAAATGAATACGATGCACCTGAATCAAATAATACGGATGCAGAAAAAGAGTTGACGAGAATGGTACATGCCACCACCTCACCTGATGCCAACTCCTCATCTACGGTCAAAGCCATCGCTTGACCGTGCCCTCTGGGTGCTGGTCCCTTCTGCTGGAAACCTCTCTGGCGGTTCTGAACCTGAGCTTGGACCTGGACATACTGTTGCGGTCGCTGCTGCTGGAATACCTGAGCCTGAGACGGCAATAGCCTCGGAGGCTGATACTGCTGCTGCTGCACTGGTGCTGGTCCCCTCACCGAGGGACTAGTCTGGGCCGATGAGGATGAACCGTCTCTCTGTGGGCAGGACCCTATCATGTGATCCGGTGCCCCATAAGCCAAACACAATCCTTGTACTCGACGATATTCTGACACTACATGCCCTGGCTTCCCACAATGAGTGCAGTCCATTGTGGAAGACTGCCTCCTCTTCTGTTGCTGAGGATACGTCGGAGTCGGATGCTGAACCGACGTAACTGATGCTGCCCTCCTCGGAGCTCCAATGGTCAAGGCCCTAGCTGCCGGGGCTGGGGCTGAAGACTAGATCATCTGACCATGGGACCGCTTCCGTCCTCCAGTTCTGTCTACAATTCTCTGCGAGGTATACTCATGCCTCTTAGCTGCCCGCAAAACAGCATCAAAGGTCCGATGCTCAAACTGCTCCACTGCTAGAATGATCTCTAGGGAGTCCCTGCTGGAACCGCTGCGCTCGATCAAACTCGGTTGCCACCAAAGTGGAGCAAACCGACTCAGTCTTGAAAACTCGGCCGCATATCCATCGACCGTCCTACATCTGCCTGAGATTGGTGAACTTCGTCTGTAAGTCATGCCAGCCACAGCATCGAAGTACTTGATCTGAAACTTGTCACTGAATACCGCCCACGGACGGCGTTGCCAATCCAACCGCTATCATCGCCCACCAGGTGCGGGCTAGGTCCAATAACTGTAGGCGTACCACAGCTACCTTCTCTCCTTCTGGAGTCTTGGCTGCATCTAAGATAATCTCAATGTCCTGGAGCCACGCATCAGCTGCAATAGCGTCTTCTACCTCATCAAAGAAGGGAGGGTTGAGGCGCTTGAAACTGCTAGCCGTACTGTTCCCTTGATAACCAACACGGCCCATGGCATCCTGTACTGCCTGGTGCAGGATCGCCCCGACGATCTTGAGATGCAAGCAATGTCCTGATGAGACCCACCAAGGTGCCATCGTCAGGCTCTGCAGGCTGGACTGGCTGAACTGGGGGCTCGGGGTCCCCGGAATGCATGACTCGGGAGGCCACTCCAGAGTGCTGGGCTTGGTCTCCAGGTTGCTGCTGGTCCACTGGAGGTGCTCCGCCTTGCTGATCGGTAGGACCAGGAACAATGCCGCTGAAGGAAACGACATAGGAACAATAAGAAAGGACCATGATAGATCGAGGATATAAACATGTGATCAGGTCAAGGATTCTGAAAGATCAGAAGGCACGAGTAGAGATCAAGGGCGAGTGCTGATTGAGACATCTATCCGGTAAACCCTCACACATCTTGATCTACAAGACCTGCATGGGCCACCACTTAAACCGTGTCACGCCCCAGAACCAGAATACTGGAGAGCGGGGGACAGACACAGCCAGCTACGTACATTGAAGTGAATCTCATCGCAATACGGTCACGGCTGTCTAGATGCATGAGGGTTTACTAAAGCCATCAGTCTCTTAAGGTCAATAACAAGCCTAGTGTCTCAATCTCACAACAAGTAGATATAACAAGATGGTAGATCATCAGACATACAAAGTAAGGCTCCCATACATTACATATTCAGATGATCATGAAGCTAGTCATACAAATACGAAGACTAGCAAGAGTTTAAGTCATACATGATCAACCCTAGGATTTGTCAATCATGCTACAGCCCGTAGGCAGACAGTAAATAAAGTTGCAAACGAGCTAACACTTGCTCGGCGGCTAAACGCCTCAAAAGAATATTTTTACAAGGGAGTGGGAGAGCAAAATAAAACCCACTCGTTGTCGGGATTCCTTCTAGGTTCACCATCTGGCAGGAAGGTTGGGAGATCCTCGGTAGCTGCTCCGAAATCTGGCCATACAAAACCAGCTGGGTCAGACCCCAGAAAGAGCAAGTGCCACAAAGGGGCTTCACTTAAGAACTAAAACCAGCATGTCAGCACATAAATCATAGGTGAAATAACATAAGACATGAGTTAAAGAAAACAGGATGATAAACGATAAGATAACTAGAGGACTATTCGGTAACCAAGTTACAACCCGTAAACCAAACAAGGACCGGGGTTGTAACCCTTCACCTGAACAGAACTTAGCCTCGAACCAATTATCGATAAAGTAAAGCATAAACAAGCATGTCCGGAGATATCCATGTATCAGATCTGGGCAAGACTAGACAAGATAGGACTCCATCCATCATTCACGGCCAAGCAAAGAGTACGGCTTGATACTTAACTAACTAGGGTTATCACAAGCTTAGTTACTAGCAAGATGCAATGAGGTACGCCTACGGCCACAAGCCCTGCAGACTATCCAGGTTATCCAGACGCAAGGTTCAAGCTTAGAGTTATCATGCCTTGTTAGGTGACTTGGATGCAACACATGACAGTTGCATAGTAATCGTTTCATGTAGTGCCCCATAGCAGTGAGCTGGAAATGTGCCCTACTCGTCGGCAGGCTACAAGTCCGTCAAGGAAGGCGCCCAGATAACGGGATTGCTTGTAGCCGGAATACCTCTCTATATGCTCTACTTGATCAATCTAGTCATTAACCTAGTCAGATTCAGTATGAATCCTGACCGTGGTAACCAGGGATACATGTCCTAGACATGATACGAGACAAGACTGGTTGCTTATACAAGCATATTCAATACAATCACCCACGGTGTCAAGAATTACTTAGCATGTCAGGTTAGCCGTCACAACAGCGTATCAAGGTTATCATGTCGGGTTGCTTATCAAGATTACTTATCAAGGCAAGGTGCGTCACAACGGACCACCATCAAGAATTTATGTCAAATTACTTGTCAAGAGTGCACCACGGCGGGTCACTAATCATGCAATTCCATCACTAAGCCTTGTTCGATTAACATTCATAAATAATATCATGCTCACATCGGGTTCATGTCGAGTTTACATCAAAAGGCGTAAGGATATAAAATGGGTGCAAAAATCAGACTGCGCTAAAGTCAGGCTGCGCTCAAGTCAGGCTGCGCTCAAGTCATACGTCTCCAAAAGGCAGCGTATGGACTCCATACGACTCTCTTCAAGGCAGCGTATGAGGTCCATACGACTCCTCATCAAGGCAGCGTATGTACTCCATACTATACGACTCGTCATAAAGGCAGCGTATGTACTCCATACGACTCTTCATCAAGGCAGCGTATGAGTCCATACGACTCCTCATCAAGGCAGCGTATGTACTCCATACGACTCCTCATCAAGGCAGCGTATGAGTCAGACTGCGCTCACGTCCCCAAAAAGGCAGGTATGAGTCAGACTGCGCTCACGTCACCAAAAGGCAGCGTATGAGTCAGACTGCGCTGCACTAAAGAGCGCACACAACTCAGTGGCGCAGGCTAAAAAGCTCGCGCACCTGCTCACTGTCTTCTCCAAATCAGCAAGAACTCCATGGTTTGAACCCAAAGCTTCAAAAGTCCATAACTTGGTCAAAACAAGTCCAAATCCAACTTTTCAAAGGTCAAAATTGGGTAGAATAAAATTTTCTACAACATGGAACCATCAAAACTTGAAAACAAAGAAGTTTGATAGATCAAAACCACCAAAATCCGAAAATAACTAATTTCTAGATCTACAAAAATTAAAGCCTCAAAATGGAAAATGACAAGTGCTAATGGTCTTAGAAACATGAGGAGAAGCTAATGGAACAATAAAAATGGGCTCTCTTGTGAAAGCAAGTGCACTTGCCTAAGGGGTGTTCCTGGTTGGTGGTGGGTTTAATGGAGAAGGAAGAAGAGTTAATGAGAAAGTGGAGGAGAGAGAAAAGTTAGGTGGGTTTATAGAGGGATGGTGGTGGGTTTAACATGATGAACCAAAAAATAAACCAAGCCAACCCAAATAAACCAAGTTAAACCATTACATGATATGATGAAACCTAATCAGATTAAACTGAATTAGCTAGCCAGGCAGGAAAATAAAAATACATGTCAGGATTCCGTATACGTATATGGAAATACGTAGAACGAAAAACGGGAGTGACATGGCGGAGGCCGTCGCCCGCTCCTGTAGCGAGCGCGGGGGGGGGGGGGGGGT